>JAQFZP010001807.1:0-16836 GCA_034695745.1 Geophilus truncorum
CTCAAATCAGATACATAATTTGGGACAAGCATTACACTGCAAAACAGTACTTGTTTTGGTACAAATTTTTAAGAGTGAATATGCTGTTGAATGATAAGAATTTAGGTGTTTGAATTTGTGTTCTTTATCTTTGATTGGAATATGAGAAGTTTATCATTGGTGACGCTGGAATCCACATTTCCTGTTGGTTCTAAGTGTTTACAGTTAGAATAAATTAAAACGTGTGGATTATTTAAGCGTGAAATTAAGTGTTCAACTCCAACAGTGTTCAAATCCTCTTGAAAGGTAAGAAATAACTACAAGTAAAATAACAGAAATATTTGCAAATTGTTGTAAAGGAATTCCTCAACACAGTTGATATTACAAATGCAGCACAACTAAAAGATGTACACTTGAGAGCTCTGTAGAAATCCTTGAGTGATTTGCATTTAATTGTGTATGTTGTATTATTTAGTATAGAATATAGAATTATAAATATTGCATATTATGTTGTGTGGTATTTTGTTTGTGTTTCTATATAGTGCTTAGAGAAAGAAGAAATATCTGTTCTGTTAAGTTTTCTAAAATGGCACATTTAGGCTGAAAAAACCTCATAACATCCAATAATTTTATCGAATATATTTTCTAACCTTAAAAAGGTGCAAATTTAGTTATATTTAAAAATTAATCCAAAGTGTGAACACACTCAGTCTATATTTGTATGTTCTACTTAAATTCTAAGTAAGTAAAATGTAAAATATAAAATCTAAAATGTTTTGTGAAATTGATTTACGTCAGAACACAATACATCAAAGACAGCGAAATTGAGAAACGATATTACTAGAAGAAAGAAAACAAAGGCGAATTCCTTATGATTTGTCGCATAACTTTTGGACTTCATTTTTAAGATTACACCCCAACAAAACAAAAAGTCAAGAAAGGCCAACCAAAATTGAAAGAACAACATAAACTTTAATCGCTTTAAAACACATAAAAGTGAGGAAAGAAAAGAAAATACAACCAGTAGGCCTAGAAGAAGGAGAAGTAATGCTTAAGGCCACCATCGACCTGTCACGACGACCAACCAACCAATGGCCAAAAAAATTACGCCGCAGGATTTTGTTATTCGAAACCAGCATAAATAAGATCGTACTTTATTTTTCTTTTATTCATTTAGTTATGTTTAAAATCAATTAAAGAAGTCGTTAAAAAGAAAAAAGAATCCACTGCAACTGTTCAATGTTAGTGTTAGTTGTTAGTGTTGTAGAGAAGAAAAAGCCAAGAAAGATAAAAAGCTGAATATAGAATAGAATAGAATAGAATAATATAAAGAAGTGAGAAAAGAAGAGTAAAGATAACCAATAGGCCCAAGTGGTAAAGGTTTGAAAACTTAAGTCCATTAAATCAGGGCTAATATTAGTGTTAGAGCAATGAAGAAAAAACCAAGACAGAGAAAGAATAAACAGATGTTACCCCGAGTAAAGCTGAAGCTTTACTGATTTAATAATGTGATTAGATTTGCAAAGAAAATTCTTAACAATAGTCATAGATTTGATGCATCACATCATTATAAGAAACAATTAGAAAGGATGACACAACAAGAATGAAAGCATACAACAACAATAGGCACATGCTAAAAGGCTTAAATAGGCACAAATGATAGGCTTAAATGTACAGTATAGAAGAATTCAAAACCTTAAACCTAATCTAAACACTAAAATGTCTATCAAAATTTTATTTAGACGTTATATATATATTTAGACTAGTTATATTGACTTTGACTTTACCTGCCATAAAGGCCTTTACCCATTACTGAGCATGCGCACTTACTTGATTACACGAAACATTTCTTGTAAACCCTGTGCGCTTTCCCATCAGCATTCTTCTTAACCTCACTTTAATCTCATAAGGCTTCACCATCAACTTTTTAATTGCCTCGCTACTCTTCACAATATAATTGACCATCTTGAACTCGGGTGGTGTCCGACCGGACACGACCGGACTCTCACTATTTCTACTGTTTGAGTGGAAAATAACGGCGTGGCACCTTCATCTTCAATAACTCCTCTACGTTTGGTGGTGGATACTGGATTCTCATTTCCTTATTCGGGTTCCTTGACCTTCTGTCTTCGTCGAAAATTATCTCGAGCACCTGCGCTCGAGCCGACATGACGGGATCAAAGTTGTTCCACTGGCTGTCTTTTACTTTCCACGAGCCCTTTTTTCCCACCAGACGGGGCCAGTCGGGATAGATGACTCTGTCGAGACACGCATAAAGACGGTACATCAGAAAGATTTGTTGCGGGGGGGGGGGAGGGGAGACGACGCAAGTGCCGCGACAACCGGAGCAAACGTCCGCACCGTACGTCGTCATGTTGCCCTAACCGCGGCACCATGGACAGTATTCCTGGCAGTACGGATAGTTTTCGATCATCTCGATGGTTTGGCAAAAGCCACTAAAAATGACCATTGGCCAGTCGTAGATGTGAAGACTGTCGAAAAGGTTGCGATCTATTTTAAGAGTGTCCATTGCTATTTTGAAGTTGCAACTGGAAAATGAAAAAAAATATTTGCAAATAATCTAAGAATGACTCGAAATTGAAAAATAAAAAAATAAAAGAAATGAAAAAAAAAATTCTAAAAAATGATAATAGATTTTGTTATACGATGAAGAATTTCAGTCAAAAACAAAACAAAAATTCAAAATTGTTACTTTGGTCAATTTTCTAAGTTTAAAGTCATTTTAAATTCAGGTTATGTTTGATATTTCGAGTCAAATTTTACTTGATTTCAAGTTTTAACAAACCATTCATTGACAATATTTGGACTAATTTTGATTTAAATTTTACCTGTTGTCGATAAACCTAATTTGGTGAGGTGAGCTTTCCTTTCAGCTCTAGGACGCGAAGTTTTCTCAGTTCCGTCAATGTGGGCATTGGCCGGTCCGCCATTTTTGCTGTTGTTGTGGTTTATGAGCCGGTCAACTTCCGTTTGTCGATAGTTTTTGCGAATGTTTTCAGATTTTCCGTTTACTTCGGGTTTTAAACGTTGTTCTTACGTTCAGACTAGTGGCGCCATCTGTTGAGATAAGGTGGAATATTAAAATGTACTGATTCGTGTTTGTTGTTTTGTATCTACGGAAATCTTCTGGTGTCATGTAACTTTAGAAAATGACTGTAATTTCATATTTAGATGTTAAAGATTGCAACCGGAAATACAAAATTTACTCTTTTAAACACTATTTAATCAGCACAATTCCTAAAAATACAATAAAACAAATTTAACACGCTTTTGTGACATCATGAACAGTGGCGTACAATTTTTGGGGCCAATAGCAAAAGCTATTCTGGGGCCCCTTGATTTCCCTTTGATGACCTTTATTTTTTTTTTGCTTGCAGCCAGAAAATAAAATAAATAAAAATAAAGAGTTTCTATACTTCTACTTATATTTCCTTCTAGTTAAGCCTATATTTTGTTCCTAGTTTAAGCCTTTTAGTACATGATCATTGTTATGGCATGCTTCGTTTATTGAATATTGATATGTCATTATTCTTGATTATTACTCACAATGATGTTATGCTATTGTAGTAAGGTTTCTTTGCAACTGAAATGTCATTATTGAATCAGTAAAGCACCAGCTTTGCTCAAGGAAACACATCTTTCTTTGGTCTCACTCTCTCTCGTGTTCTCTCTCTCTCTTGGCTTCTACTTATTCTTTATAACACTAATATTAGCCCTAACTTAAGGGACTTAGCTTTTTATTGGCTTTTATATTTATGCATCTTTTTACTCATTTCCATTTTCCAGTACCAGTATATCTTTTCACATCTTTATATGATGTTTTTCAATTTCAATTAACTTTACATCTTTTTAGTCCACATAGTACACTATGTAGACAAACTAAATTGTCTTGTTTTTTAACCCCTTGTCCTATTTTTGATTAACTGTGTCTCACTTAAACACACTTTCTTTTAGTGGGTGGTAAATCTTCTTTCTCTGGTGCCTCTTTCTCTGTCTCTTGTTTTTTCAATAAGTTCGCTCTCTTTTATAAAACCTAATTAAAACATATCTAATGACATTTCCGTTGTTGTTCTTAGCCATGTTTGTTACAGAACTTCCAAACTACTTTCTTGAGCTTTGATATTCATGCACCACACATTTATAACTACCCACAATGCACTATTTTATAATCCTCCGGTAGTGCAAACTTTAAATACAGATATCATTGTTGCAGTGAATATGTATTTTTAAGTCGTTTAGATCCCACTAAACGAGGTTTTTGAAATGTGAACCTCTCTTTGTCAGGTGTCATTTTTAACACAAATAAAACACGTCCTTTCCATTCAAATGCTAGCAACACACTCGTCTCTCTTTTATTCTTCACTCACGCGCATATTTACAATACTTTACATCACAATGCAATTCAACAATTAACATTTCAAATCTCCTTTTTTACAATATAAACTTCAACATAAAAGACTTGCGTATAATTGAGAAATAATTTATTTCATGTTGTAACTACCATAGTTTAAACGCTGTTATACTGTAGAACACCAGATTAATAAAACCTTCAAAACACAAAACTGTACCACAGTGCGAAAACGGTTAAAATGTTTCATCGCTGATTTACAACAATGCGATGCTAAGTTAAAAATCGCATTGTTCTAAATCTAAGTTTATTTCCTTTTATTAAAACTATAAAATGTGCTGGATAGGCTCCTCTGCTCAATGCGTGTTAGGGAAAAGCAGTCAGGTGAAAAAATAAAAAGGCCTAAAATTTTACTACAGTTTCTAATGTAACAAAAAGAATAAATGATATCATTTTTTAGCAGTTTATAAACTAAAAATCTAATTTGATGAGATGGAATAATGTAAAAGTAAAAATAAAGCAACAAAATATTAATACAGAACTCTTATATACAGAATGGCTAATAAATTTGGAAAATGTTTTAGCTGCTAAAATAAATGCTAAAACAAACTGAACTGACAACTTCACCAACTTTTTCCCCACTATCATTTTCATTACAATTCATTTCTGGTGGATCTTATGATTGATTAAACTAAACACTTTTCTCCACTTATTAAAAAAAAATTCAATTGGGGGTTTTGAGTAATAAGTTCCACAAATGGCTGAACAATAATTCGTGACATGAGAGTGCTTTCAATTTACCTGTCATTTTTCATTTCACTTTTCAAGCCAATGCACACACACATGTAGATAACTCTAGCAAAAAAATTTACCATTCTATTAAATCTTAACTCGATCAAAACAAAAAGCTAAGGAAATTGACTCTGAATGTAACCGGTGGGGGATAATTACCTCGATAACTCCATAAATTAATTAATACCATCTAAAAAGATGATATCCCCTCGTAATTGCTCGCAACAAAACAACACATTTGAGTATCTCTTCAAGACAATAGAAAAAAGAAAATAAATTCTCATAATTACCAAAAAGACCTTGGACTTTTGCTTTGAAATCATCACACACGCAGGTACATTTTTGCCTGGCGACATTTGTCCTAACTAAACTAACCCCATTATCTCACCATCCAAAGTCATCACATTTTATTTAAAAATTGTAGTGAGATGGCTCAGAGAAGATATTCAAGTTGCAGAACGAAGTTTATTATTAATTGTCCATTTGTCCAAACATAATCTTTTGCCAATATCACGTAACGCTAATCAAGCTAAGTAAATCAAAACTTTTATATAATTTTTTTTAAAAGTTATAATAATTTGTATTTTTTTACTATCTTTCTATTGTTTTTTTTTTTATTTTTTTTATTTTTTTTTTAGGAAGAACAGAATCAATTTAGGCCAAAACAGATGCGGAGTAATAAATTGTCTAAATACTCGTACTGAGTATCATGTTTGCAATGATTGCATAAATTTGTCTACAATGACGGGTGGTAAATATTAATATAGCGTATGCATTACATATTGTGTACATATTTAAAAAATGAAAATCGATCTTATTTCAGTACAGTAGTGAACAATATTTTCATAGACGATCAAATTATGCGAAGTAAAACAATAAGCGTATTTTTTTACTATCTTTCTATTGTTTTTTTTAATGAAGATATTATTTTATAAGAACAATCAATGAAGAGCGCTTGGATATACAATCACGAGCATATTTTCTGTATGTGAGGATTGCGTGAATTGTTCAACAAAAACAGAGAGTAAATTTTAACTTAAAATTGATTTTCAAATATACTTAAATACGTGTATATTGAATTATTTTATCAGCAATTGACGACATGCTAAGTAACGTGCAACTTATGACAAGTAAAGTTTTCTAAAAATACAAAATACTCGTAAAAAAATTTTTAATTTTTATTTTAAAAAGAAAGCAAAAGATGAATGATCTAGTAGGAAGTTACATTATCAAATAGAAATCGATCACTTAAATTGCCTGATAAACTTGAGCTTAAACTCTGCTTAAAAAAATTTTGCGTGAGTGACGCTTTCTGTTATCTTGTGATCGCACATCCAAATATAAACTAAAACTTTTTCTCATCCAAGGCACAAGTAATTAAACATAAGAAATTTGCTATTATAATGAATTAAGTGATTTTAGGTTTTTAATTTATAAATTCGTAGAGATATCTGAGATGGCTGATATAACGTGCTCAAGTTGTTTTACACCTTTTAATTTCAATCTCGCATCTCCAACATTTTGCCTTTATCATCCCAATAAAATCAAAAGTAAGTAAATCAAAGCATATATGACAGACTAGGAGAGAGAAAAAAAACCTCTAACAGTAGATCAAAAATATAAGATAGAAAAAAAAAATGAGAAAAAAGAATTAATTGTTGTTTTAGTTTGTTCAGGTTGGAAGGATCAAGCGAGAATTTTCATGGAGCATGTTTGCAAGAACCGCCACTTTTGCATAAGAGAAAAAACAAACTACGTTTCTCGTCTGACTGGTATAGACTTCTCAACTGACTCTCTTTGATCTACGTTCACCCCAAACCTCAGGTTTAAAGCGAGACCCACGAATCTTGTCGAAGACAATAGTATATAACAAACGAAATATTTTTACTGACAAAAAACAAATTATTTAAATATTTGTTTGTTTCTTTTGCCATGCTTTTATGTAAACACTGCATACGGATTTTGCTTTATTTTTTGATGCGTTCCACTTGAACTAACTTTAGTATTAGCTATGAAGGTATTTTATCTTTATTCCAGAAATATGGTTTTGGACTTTTGGTTAATCTTTCACCTATTTTTTAATGTATTTTTTTGATATTTAAGTTTACATTTAGTTCTGTTTAATAAAATCAATAGCCAGAATATTTATTTTCACAAATGTCTTGAAAAATAGTTTTGAAAATCATCAATTGGTCATCGGATGACTTGAGTAATCTCTCTGCTGTACTCGCAACCAAATTAAAATCAAGATTTCGATTTGCTCTTTTTACCGTTACCGTACTATGTTAGTCAAAACCTTTCTCTTGTGAACATCGTCCAAACGATACAGCGACTTGGAAAAATAGTGGAAGTACGCGTGGAAGAAGACGAGATTCCATCAGATCAGAGGGCGGGGCAGAGGAAGAAGGGCACCACCAACACCCAACATCCGTTTAATAGTGCACAAATGAACTGGAAAACGAACAAAATGAAAACCGGGACGGGATCTAAATTCGTAGCCACAAAAAGTGTTGTCCTGTAGCCCGTAGCGCAGCAGCAGCAGCACGGGCACTGTGCTAGTAATTTTAATTTATAATTATAAATAAAAACACACGTTTGTATGGTATATTTTATCAGCTCACTAGACATTTGCCATGCATTAAACAAGACCTAAAAATAATTAAAAATAACATACGTTTCTTGTAACTAAAATAGTCTAATTATTTCATAGACGAATTTTACAAAATTTGAAATTTTATCTACTGTTGTATTGAATAAATGTAATATCTAAATTTTCTTTTTCGATGTATTTTTTTACTGTCTCTGTAGCAATACGTGTGCAATCCGTAATACGCACCAACTCCAACGGAATTTCAGAAGACAGTAAAATCATAATGCCTTTTTCCGTTATAAGTGGGCAACAACACAACAATAATTCTTTCAAGTTAATAAAACCGCTAGATTTAACTTTAACAATTTCGGTGATCAATTCGTTAGTGAAAGCTGTACACAACTTAATAATCAAAATGTTTAAGTACTTAGAATTCACCAATAACATTCGTAAAGCCTGGTCAGTAATCGTAGACATGGATATACAAAGCTCGCGTAAACGACCAAATGGGACGAGAGATTCAAATAAGTTTTTGTCGAAATGAGATGTACCAGCAGTAATCGAGCAAATATCAAAACTCAAAATTGTTAAATTCGGACAAGATAATCCCAGCATTCTTACATCTACGTCATTTAAATAATTCAAGTACAATTGTGACAAACGTTGCATCGTATTGTGTAACACCGTAACAACAACGGTATTGAATTCCAAGTCTCCGCTTTGGAAATATTTAATCGTAAGACTGGTTATGTTGGGAAATACAACACTTGCGTTTTCAACCAAATTATTTGACAAATCGCATGTTAACGACAATGTTTCGATCGACTCTTTCCGAAAAGCACGTGTGAAAACTTTGGGCGTTTGAAATATTTCGAACCACAAAGACGTATTAAATGACTTTAACGATTTCAATTCGGTTAAAACGCGCATACATCTTGCGACTGATACATCGATGAACTCTATGGTTAAATATTCAACCATTGATTTACACGATTCGGAATCGCAGAGATAATCAAGTCCATTATCCGTAACATTCGTTTCATCGATCTTTAAGGATGTTAGTAAGAAACAAGATTGACAAATAACGGCTACAACGTCATCCGAGCACAAGGTACAATTAAGATCGAGGTGTTTGATGTGTGGCAGATTTTGTACGACTGAAATTAAATCTTCAGGACGGAGTTCTTGGCAATAATACAGACTTAAATCAGTAAGTTTGTTACAAACGTCACTTATTTTAAGCAAAAATTCTTTTTGGAGATTCGTATTAAAGTAGCGTAAATGCTCTAATTTTCTAGAACTGCGATTTATGAAAACGTTGAACCTCGATCGTTGAGTGTCAATCGGAAGTTCCGGCCACCCTCTAAATGATACTATGTTGCAGTCCGCTGTGTAACTTTTAACAGTCATAACTTTGTAGAATTTATCAATCAAACTGTAGGGAAGGATGGAAATTTGATCGTTCAGCTCGTCGAAATTGGATAAAATTGTGCCTAAGCACAACCTCTGAAGGCCCATAGCTGACTTTTTGTGCGGCATTTTTGATTTGTTTTGTTTGACAGTTAGAAGAATTGCACGATTGTCTTAAATAAATTATAGATATACGTTTATATTATATTTGCGCAGAAATGCGTAACATGGTACATTTCATCGTCAGTTACATTATCGTCACAGATCGTTTTATCGTCACGCTAAAATGAAAACGTGACTACAAAAGTTTTATCGTGCGCCGAACGGGTCGGGTCAACCCGCGAGTTTCGGGTCGGGTTCGGAAACCCGACCCGAAAACCCGCGGGTTGACCCGAAATTTAAAACAAAAATTAATTTATTACAGGTATCTTAAAATTTTATAAACAATTAAAAACAATCATTTATCCGTTTCCTTCGCACCTTTACATTACTGAATTATTCAATAATAAAAAAATAAAAAATAAAAAATTAATTTTAAATCAAAGTTGTTAATTTAATAATATAGACTAATATTACTACTTTGTATTTTTTGCTAATCTAATAATGCAAAAGTGCATAGAAAACGGATGCGTAATTGATAATTGTTTTTAAATGGTTATAAATTAGAAAATAATTTTTTTTTTTTTTTTAAATTTCGGGACACCTGCGGGTCGGGTCAAGACTTCAACCCGACCCGTTATGAGCACTGGAAAACTACCTACCGTATCGTAATTTTTACAAGATTTTTATTAAAGTGTAAAATACACGAATGCCTAGAAAAATTAACCTAAATTAGTCATGAAATTTATGAATTCTTTTTTTATTTACCTTTTTGTCACACAATCAACCCCAAAGGGGGATGAATAAACTGATGGCACCGTTCTTTCACACCAAATATAAGTCCCCACGTAAATTTTATTCAGATGAGACGGTCGAAGAATTTCTGGCTTCAAATGGACTGATAAAAAGCCATTTACCATTCCCGATAGGACGAAAATGGAAAATGCAATATAAACAAACATGTTTTTGAAGACTTTACACATGGTTAGGCTGTTCTCGTCATCGTCGGTCACTACAAAACAGGGATTAATTATCGTGTTTTTTACTGTCGGTTTTAATATACCTTCCCATTTTTCGCAATGCAGTAAAAAGAAGGCACTACCGTATTATCTGGGCTCTTCCAAAATCCATGAAGGACAGCCGAAATCTCTTTAATTCATACAGATTACCATCAACAGCAGGACCGGCAAGGGTATTAACTAATGTTCATCACAAATCGATTCGTGGCCTAAATTTCAAAATACACTAAAATGAAGCAACCGAAAAAATATAAAATAACGCAGTTCTTACAAACACAACGGTTAATGAATTTGGAAAATCATTTACGATGAAACTGAAAGATGCTGTAAAAACGCATTTATTATACAAATTGCAACTGATAAAGAAATGAAAATAATTCCTGGTGGATATTCATCTAAAAGAAACTAAAAGAAATTGTCAAAGTAACTAAATATTACATTAATAACGACACGTATACGAGAAAGTGTTGATTTGATATGATTTTATACTTATTTTCTATTTCGTTCTCCTCTTTCATCTTCACCGCCATGTTGAAAGTGATAGCAGCACTCTTGGTGGTTGTGAAAAAAAACAAGTATGCAAATGAAATGTGCAAAAGAAGCAAGTTATATAAAAATAAATAAACCCATTAAAATAATAAAATCTTAAAAAAAAAAATTACTTATGGTTCTCATCAATTTGTATCCCCCGGTGCCACAATGACGCTAGCTACTATCATGTTGACACAAGATACTAAAATACCTACACGCATAAACGAATTCCTAAAAAAATTAAAATTCATAATTAAATTCACGAATTATTTATTTATTTATTTTATTTTATTTTTTTTTTGTTACGCCATAAACTCCAAAATACGGTAAATAAACTTCTGGCACTGTCTTTCACATCAAATATAAGTCCCATGAAAATTTTATTCAGATGATCCAATGGAAAATTTTCATGCTTCAAATTGACTGATAAAAAGTCATTTGCCATGTTCGATATGACGAAAACTGTATAAAATGCAATATACACGGATAGAAGTTTGAAGACTGCATCCGACATATGGTCAGGCTGATGTCTTTATCGGAGTTATAGTCAGTCATTATAAAACAAAAATTATAGTAATTAATGTGTTTAATTTACAGTTTTAATTTACCTTGAAATGTAGTAAAAAGAAGACACTAATAATCGCTGCAATGATCTGAACTATTCCAGTTTTCAAGTTTTTAAAACTCGTTATTGTGTTTCAAATGACATCCCGAGTGTAAAAATAAACATTGGAAGCATATTTCACATGTAATTTACTTTAAATTAAAAAATATTCACAATAAAGACAATAATTTACGTTTTTAACATATAAATTAAATAGTTATCTTATAGCTTAGTTAAATATTAATTCTGAAACAACTATTACAATGCATCTACAAAATTGTGACTACGATGAAATTCGTATGACGTCAGAAGTTTATTACTTCTGACATCTGTGGTACTTAGAGTTCGAATTCTATCACGATCGCTATTTTTCAGTAACGTGGATTTTGTTTTGTCACGATAGCAGTTGACACACAGATAAATTGACGTCAAAATAACCTAAAAATAAAATTTTCATTTAAAAAACAGCAAAAAACGAAAGTATTACTTGAAAATATTTATCTTACGACAAAAAGCAGCAGCCCAATTACTAAAAACGTTGATTTTTGAAAACCAATGAGATCGATTAGAATTCCACTCGTTGATCTAGACACAAAACGCCTATAAAAAAAAAAAAAAAAAAAAAAAAAAAAAAAAAAACAAAAATATTATTAAGATAATAACCTTTAAACAGTATGTGTGAAAAAAGTACCCCAAGCCACTGAAAGACGTCCACAAACCAGCCACACAACCGTGAGTTGCAGCATCATCAGGAAAACCATGATCCCTAACACAAAAATGCAATAAAAAATATCATAAATAAAATAGTTGAGGAAATAAAATCACTGAAAAAACTCACGTCACTTCGTGAAACGCGTCGATTACACCGCCGACTTGAAGACCAGCAATTCCAGTGCCGTAAAGACAAAGGGCAACACAAATAAACCAAATAGTCCTAAGGTAAAATTTGAGCAAAATAATAAAATCAATAAAGCAATAAAATCTTTAAAAATCATTTACTCGTTAATTTGTATCCCCGGAACCGGAGCCACAATGACGTAAGCTACTATCATGATGACGCAAGATACTAAAATACACGGCTTCACGAATTGCTAGAGAAATTAACCTAAATTAGTAACTAATTTTACGAATTTTTGTTTATTTACCTTTTTGTTACACAATAAACCCCAAATGGGTGTAAATATACTGCTGGCACCGTCTTTCACGCCAAATATAAGTCCCATGTAAATTTTATTCAGATGATGCGGTCGAAGAATTTCCGGCTCCAAATTGACTGATAAAAAACCATTCGCCATTGTTGATACGACGAAAACCGTAAACGCAATATAAACAGACGGGATTTTGAAGACTTTCCATATTGTCAGACTGTTCTCTTTATCAGAGTCATCGTCGGTCGCTACAAAAAGAACATTTAATCAACGTGTTTTTTAACTTTAGGATTTAATCTACTTTCGCAATGCGGTAAAAAGAATGCACTGATAATCGCTGCAACGATTTGAGCTATTCCAAAAGCAACGAAGGGAAGCCGAAATCCTCCTAATTCGTACAGGGCTCCACCAATAGCAGGACCGGCGAGGGAACCAATGTTCATCACAAATCGATTCAATGCCTAAATTTCCAAATAAATTAAAATAAATTAAAATAAAGCAACAGAGAAAATATTAAAACACAGTTCTTACAAACACAACGGCTAACGAATTTGGAAAATCATTAGCGAGAAAACTGAAGGATGCTGTGATAACGCCCGCGTTACCAATCGCATTTATCACACGAATTGCAACTGATAATGAAATGAAAATAATTCCAGGTGGACATTCGTCTAGAAACCTAAAAAAAAAAAAAAAGTTTTAGATGCTAAAATAAATATTCAACAAACTATTTACCCCGTTAGAAGAGCACAAACTCCGTTCACACAAGTTCCCATCACGTACGCAAATCGTATACCGATTTTTCCCAACTGTTTTTGTTGACGGAATTAAAATCAAATCTTGAAATTATTTTTTAATCATTTTTTAATTTCACTTACGTTTCTACCAATGATGGGAGTCACCAAAAAGGCTGTCAAACAGTTGGTTCCTAAAACAAACCCGTATAAAGATGCAGAAGCTTTTTTCTTTCCAGCCTAATTAAATAAATAAATGGAATTTGTAACTGAACTTGTTGTTTCACGAATACTGCACTTGTTTCACGAATTATAACGTTAACTTACCAAATATGGATAAAACGGTACGTAAAGAGAGATTGACAGCGAAATTGTCAACGTGACTAGACATTGCATAAATAACGACACGTATTTGGCTCGTGGACTTCGAGGTGGTGTTAATATAATTTTATACTTATGTTCAATTCCGTTCTCCTCTTTCATCTTCACCGCCATGTTGTAAGTGACTGCAGCGCCCTTGGTGGTTGTGAAAAGAAATGAGTATTCAAATGAGTGTGCGTGTAACATAAAAATAAATAAATGCTAAAATAAATGCCAAATTTTTACTGCACTATTAAATTAACTAATTAATTATTAAATGTTTGTAATTCAATTCTAGTGGAAGAAATTCACTTTAAACCGTACAAAACATCAAAGACGTATCAGTTCCAGTTTTTATCAATGGGTGGCGCCTTCATCAGTATCAGGAAATTTGCACAAATAAAGCTAAAAAATCGCGAATTTCTTGCTGGAACTTCCAAATTTTACCTTTTTGTAGCAAAGCAGTAAATATAAATAACAACAACATTTGTTTTCAACTTGCAAATTTATTAGCTCTAAACATTACATCATTACATTCCATGACATTGTATTACTTAATAATAACCTGGTGCTGGTTGATGATACGCCGCTGGTGGTGCGTAGTAAGCTGGTTGTTCATAAGCCGGTGCCTTGTAAGTCGGTGCTGATGGAGAATAATAAGTAGCAGGAGCTGGTGCATACTGAGCTGGTTGCTCATAAACCGGTGCTGGAGCATGATAAGCCGGTTGCTCGTAAGAAGGAGAAGGTGAGGAATAATAAGCGGGTTCTTTCTCTTTGTAACTTGGTGGGGAGTAAGTGTAAGTTATGGTGTAGGTGGTTGGAGGTGAAGAGTAGCTCGATCCTGAGTAGCTTGGAGATGGGGCTGAGTAGCCAGATGCTGGAGCGGAGTAGCTTGAAACTGGAGCTGAATAGCCTGAATAGCCTGCTGCTGGAGCTGAGTAACCAGATGCTGGAGCTGAGTAGCTTTGAACTGGAGCTGAATAGCCTGAATAGCCTGCTGCTGGAGCTGAGTAACCAGATGCTGGTGCTGAGTAGCTTTGAACTGGAGCTGAATATCCTGAATAGCCTGCTGCTGGAGCTGAGTAGCTTGGGGCAGAATATCCGTGTTCTGGTAAATAAAGTTAAAAATTAAATTATTTATATTAAAGTTTTTTTTTTTTTTTTTTTTTGTGAAACTTACGGCGTTTTGAAACCGTCTTTTCAGCTGACTCTTCTTCCTTGGTGGCGATTGCCAAAGCCAAAATGGCGAAGAAAACAATAATCTTCATGTTTTTCTGTGCTAAGAAAGAAAAATGAAGGATTTTTAACTTACAAATTGATTTTCTTACAAGTTAGTTCTTTACCTCTTTTGTTTCAAATTTTCAAAGTGGTTCACTAACAAAAGAGTGAATGGCAAATGCCGAATGTGGTTGAGTTTATATGTGATTTGAAATAGGAATAAACGTGATAAATAAAGTAAACATCTCGAAAAGTGAAATGGCACGTTCTCATAAAGCGGTAATGAAAATTCTTAGAATTTATACGAGCGTGTGAAACATTCGGTTATGTAACTGGATATTTGTGTGTGAATGTTTTGAAATTACAGTTCAGAGATATTTAAGTTTAGTAGAATTTTTAAGTCACTCTGGTGATATTGTTTCAATATTGTCAAATGATAGTCAAAGGTGATGTATAGCCAAGTGCGACTGTAATTTGAGTGTTGGCATTATCAAAACAATCGATGGTCACGACACTTCAAATGATGACGTGAAAAACTCAAATCAAATCAAGATTCATCAATTTGCTTCTGTGAAAAGTGATGGAATTGGAGTTATTTCTATGGTTTGGAGGTGTTATTTTGGTTTGATTTACATCCTGAAAAATTAACTTGTCTCCCAGTGCTTCAGATTCCATTGAATTTGATCAAATGCGAGGGATTAAAAGGAAACAACTCGTTGATTATTTTAAGAAACACTAGTGATTACTTTATTAAGTGCAAAAGATTGATGTGTGTGCATTTATTTTTCTTATATTACCGTACAGTTTTTGTAATTATATCTTTAAAGAAAATAAATACTTTATTGAATTTTGAAACCGCCGCGATTTGTTACTTTTTTTTGTATTTTTTTTTTGTTTCATTTGTTCTTAATTAAGGGTTTGAGTGTTGCATTTGTTCTGCTGAGTTTAGTTTTTGTTGCATTTGTTCTGTACGTTTTGTTAGCTTTGATATCTCGAGGCCATGCAGGAGTCTGTAAGTGATTTGCATGCGGAATAGGAATTTGTGCAGGATCAGTTTGTTTGGGGGTGGAGAGTTGAAGAAGGAACCATGATCTCTACTCTGAGTTT
This sequence comes from Geophilus truncorum, assembly GCA_034695745.1. Classification (NCBI taxonomy): domain Eukaryota; kingdom Metazoa; phylum Arthropoda; class Chilopoda; order Geophilomorpha; family Geophilidae; genus Geophilus; species Geophilus truncorum. The sequence continues at coordinate 15,961 of JAQFZP010001807.1, forward strand.
ATATCATATCAATGTTATTTTATAGCCTCAAAACAAATTATACCAATTACGTATACAGCCTTACTTCTTTCAACTTCCATATAACACCATAAAATATATTTATACATAATGTTACTTTTTCCGAAACAAACGAGAGCTCATTGGATTTGTAGTGCCAATGTAAGTTGAATGTTGTATTGTAAAGTGCTAAATATGTGAATAATACATTTGCTTGATGAGATATCATAATGTATTGTTGTAGTGAAATAGTGAAATATAAATGTTTAGACGAGATAATGAGTTGTAAGAATAGTGTTGATGATCGCAGACACAGATTGTATGTAAACGATGGATTGCGAAGTTACTAAAGAGAAACACAAATGAGTAGTTCCTTCTAGAATGCGGTAATGTGTGAAAATGACATATTATCGTGTATTTTGAATACATAGATAATGAGTGTTGATGTCACAAATTATACAGTAACATTATGTGTGAGAGAGAGAGAGCGAGAGAACGACGGTCGAAACGAACGAGATAAAAATGAAAATAGCAGCGAGTGCCCAGTCCAAGGGAAGAAAATAAACCCAACAATCAACCGACTAATAGAATGCCAGTTAGAAGAAATCCGCTTAAGTTCTCAGGCGTAAGTGATCTCTTAAATTTAATCTCTATGCATTTTAATTATACTTTTAATTTTTAAGTGATAGGACAAGATAAAACTAGTGGATTCTTGCAAAGTCTAAATTTCAGAAATCAAGTCTATCTTCGACATGTAACTAAAAAGAGAATAAAGAAGAAGAAGAAAAAGCCGCCATGTAAGAGAGAGAGAATAAAGAGAGGTGTTGCCTTGAGTGAAGCTGATGCTTCACTGATCTAATAATGCATCTTCAGTTACAA
>JAQFZP010001808.1:0-16832 GCA_034695745.1 Geophilus truncorum
AGCTTGAGATTTTTTGAGAAAAAACTTGTTGAGTTGGGCTACCAAATGCACTTTGTTTCATGTTTCTAACTATAATATATTTTCTTTAATTCAACTTTAAAAATAGGTCAATAATTTTGAAACACCCTGTAATACTGTAACAAACTTTTCTAGAGTACCGGGTAATTTAAGAGCTGCAATTCATTTCTGCAATTAATCTTTTTTTAAATGTACTGGTTTAAAAAATACGAAAGATTTTTGAGTTTTTGCTTCATTGCGCAGCATAAAAACAGGAAAACCAAAAGTGACGTCACTAGTTGCCGTATTAAAAGTATAGAACAAATCGATGGCTAAAGACAATTTAAACATACATTTTTTACACACCACACGTGGTGTATAAGTGGTGGTCACTTATACAATTCAGCAACAAAGTGTTTGTTCGTTGTCTTAATAAACAATGAGAATTTTGTTGCTGGAGCTGAGCACGAGGTTCGCCGTGCAGCATGCGTCATGGGGAAAAATTACTAATAACATATTCCCAAAAGTCGTGATTATCAACATAAGTTAACAATTGCACGATAGTGGTACATTTGATACATGAGATACAGTAGTCAGTTGCTTACAATGCGCACGATATTTGCAAAATACTGTACAGGGTGAATAAGAATTGGTGTTACACCCAAATAACTCACTTAAAGGTAAAAAAAAAATTAAGTAAAATAACAATGTTTTGTATTGTAGAGTGTGAAAGTGCCGTTCCAAATTTCTTCAAAGATAATTCGACAAACATTAATACCATTTGGAATGTGAGAAGTTTAACAACAATAGTTGGAAATGTATCATTTATAAAAGTATTGTATAAATACGTTGAAAATATTTGCAATACCATACCCAAAACACTGACTAGAAACTGTTATATTTATTTTAGAAAAATTCATCTAGCAATGATAAAATCTCAAGAAATGAAGTAAACATGATAGTTGGAAAGCAAATGCAAATTATAGCTGGTAAGTAATTCACAATTTGGAAAATTTGAAACTTGCAGTTTAATTTGCAATGTATAAATTTTAAATTACTATAGTCTGAAAAGTTTTGCATTTATCCTATTTATGATATAGATACCAGAATCTAATGCAGAAATCAATGAGAATAATTTTTACACTTTTTCTCTGCGACAAAAAAAATAAATATGGAAATTCTTCAGAAAGATGATTCAAAATTTCAAAATATTTACTATAAATATCACAAAAATATCATGTAAAGATTTACAGAAAAAAAGTCGAATTTGTTTTCACATTGATTTCTACAGTTTATTAAATATTTATTACATTCCAGCCTGACTAAACTTTTCCCAATAAATATTATAACTATAAAGTTAATAGTTTATAATCTTTCTGTAAAGTCCTACCAGACAATACTTTTGCTAATTTTAGGAAAGACATTAAGTAGCAATCAACATGGTAAAATTGTTATTAAATATTCACCTCACAAAAAAATAACACGACAATATATTGACATGATAATGGTACTGTAGATTGTACACAAAGTCTGCGCACATTGTAAATCTATTCTAAAGAGCTGCAGATGACTCAAAACCAACAATGCACTAATAGTAAATTGGATGGGGATAATCCAATTGTGACATAAAATTTGACCTCTGTCCTCATATTCAATGTCTTACAGTTTGTAACTTTTTAAATGTTTTTCTTTTGTCTACTATTAACTAGTATGACTGAAAAAAGTTAAAATAAAAAACTTTGAACCTTTTTTCCTCCAATTTTTATAAGAAAAATAAAAAGTTAAAAACAGTTTTGAATAAATTAACAATGGGCCCAGACATCTGTATGCTCTGTATTAATAGAATAAAATATTTATGTTTTGAGATTATGTTACAACCAGCAAATAAAGTGAGTCCATTTTTTACTGGACCAATGATGCGCTTTTCAAATCTTTTCAAGCACAGTGAATGTTTATTTACTTCTAAAAGCGTAAGATTAAAGAATGTGGCTAATTACAGTATTTTGAATACAATATTGGTTTGCTTGAACTCTCTCAGTATAATTTCTTGAACACCAAAAACAGTCCATGTGTAGATGATAATGTGGAGCAAGAATGTTTCAACGACTGTTTTCTGAAATTTATTTCAGCCAAAATTGATCTTAATTGCAGGTGAGTAAAACAACTTTTACAACTATACATTAAAATTAGACTAACAAAACACCAAAATTTCCAGACTACCTTTCATGCCAAATGACACAAAGTATGAAGACTGCATTGCAAATGAATTGACTTGCACATTCTTAACCAACATTTCCAATCTTATAAAAACAATAAATCCACATTATGATTGTCAGTGTGCAAGAACATGCAACAAGATAATGTTTTCCACCCACCAACACTTTGACAACTTAATCGACAACACTTTTACTATATCTGCATTGAGCAACCAGATTCTAACTCTATCCGAATACTATTGTTACGATATTATTGCTTTACTTTGCGAAATTGGTGGATTTCTGGGACTGTATATTGGAGTTTCTTGTCTGGCACTGATAGAATTTGTTACGTGTTCAATTCAAAAACAACACAGAAAATTTTTACTTTTTAGAAAAAAAAACAGTTTTGAACGAAAAATTGAATTTCGTATTCGAGCAATTTTGTCCAAACAGAAGAAAACGGTCAAACAAAAGTCAAAATGGATAAAGTTACTATACATTGTCCATTGGATAAGTTGCTTAAGTTTATGTATGTATATGGTCAGCATTAGAGTAATGAACTATTTCGAATACGATGTTTACACTACAATCAAGCTCGTGGAAGATCAAAGGATTCAAATGCCAACGCTTGTTGTATGTGACGAAGATGGTGTTGTAAAGGAAGAGAAGAAAACAGTTGTAAAAAATCAAAATTTGAGCATACAATGCATTGATGAAATGAATATTGTTGATTTACTGGATCCACCATCACAGTTTTCCCACAATGCCCCTAAACTTTGGGAGCAATCAAGCAACTTGTACAGCTTTATGCCATTGGTAAATACTACACATCAGTGACATCACATTAATATAAAACAATACATTTTCTCTTAACCTGTTTATAAATTTTAGGTATTTATAAGTTCTGGTGCATCATTTCTAAATGATGATGATGGGGACAAAACTACATTATCAACTACATTTGGAGAATGCACTAAAGTTCAATATGGTATGATACATACTTATAACTATTCTATAAGTTAAAATAATAGCAATAATACTCTTTTTCCATAATGATTACTGATCAGATAAAATGCAATACAACATTGCTACTATGTATGTGAGTTTAGCTCAACAAGTTGAACCAATAGGTTGTAATTCGCATTCGAAAGTAAGAATTAACCAATTGTAAAGATTTTATAATAACATTTAAATTTATTGTATTTTTAGATATTCTTCACAGCAAGAGATGATAGAATTGACTTTTCAAATTTTATATTTCATCCCCACAATTCGTGGATGCATGTATTTTTCACAAGAATCACTGTAAGTATAAGTTACAATTTCCTAAGAATTAGTACTAGTGAATCGAAATTATGTTACTACTACTTCCAGTTATCCAGAATTAACACAACAAATAAACCATGCGAATTATGGGAAAAATACACAACATGTGAAGAAAACTGTTTGAGTCACAAGTTCAATGCAGAAAACAATACTTGCAGGTAACTGAATTTATAATTTCTGTAATGGCAGTTACAAATTTTGAGGGAGATAAACTTCTAATTTGAAATACCCTGTCATTTGTTTGTGAAAATTGTTATTGTACGTATCATATTGGATTTGTGAAGCACTTCAGGTTTGCGTTGAGTTTTGAACTTCAGACTACATACAGTAATGCTGCATGACAGATTGTGTATTACCATAGTCAAAATCCATTTGTTTACAATGGCAAGTGTTGTGTTAAAACATCTATTAGCTTAATAAACCAATAATGACTACACATTTTTAACTCGACATACTAACACATTCGCCACAATTCACTTGTAAATGCAACTATTGACTTTATAATTTGTTTGCTTTAGGTTACCATTTATCATGAATCAAAAGTTGTCATTTTGCAACGATTCGGCATCTGCTAAGAAAGTTATAAAATCATATGTTGATATATACTCCAATGTCGATGTTGGTAGTGAGTGCAATTGCCATCCACCTTGTGAAGTGACCTTTTACAATCATCACGTGGAGTACGATCAAACAATGGAAAATTTCATTAAAGGTAAACTGTTACTGGGGAAATACGAATTGGAAAGTAATTTTCGTGAAGTATTTATGGAAGAACGCCTTATGCCATTTACCAAATTGTTTTGCGATGTTGGGTCCATTCTAGGGATCTTTTTAGGCATATCTTGTTTCTCTATTTTAAACTATATACCAAGAAAATTAAAACATCGTTAATCTGAATTTGTTTCACATTTTCGTGTCGAGTCAAGTTAATTATTCAGAATTATTATGTAAAATGAATTTAAGATTCCAATTATTTTACCCACTAGGCTCCCTTAGTTCAAACTAACTTTAGAAACTAGCATTAATACTTCAGTGAAATAAAATAATATTATGTGAAAATGTATTCCTAATTGGTTATTAAAAGTAAATAAAATGAATCACTTTACCTTGAATTCCAAGAAATGGTGTCTTGAATGAGATTTATCGATAAAATATGCAGTTTTTATCTGAGAAACCACTCGGCACTTATTCATTCCGCATTGGCAGCCATATGCAAATTTACGACGAGGTAAAATTAAAATTTTAAAATGTTTATTTGCTGCAGTTACTTTTTGTTAAAGTCGGTCTTAATTGTCCATTGTAATCGATTACGTAGAATTTCTTGATGCTCTACAACTTTGCAATTTAAAGCTTACTGGATTAAATTGTAATAATATAATTTAATACAGTGCATTTTAAATTAAATTTTGTACGTCTTGAATTTATTGAATTTCAAATATTTGAAATAACTGATTAATTTCAAAATAGACATTTAAGTTCAATTACTATTTTAAAAGCTAAACTGATTGGAAAGTGAAAGATTAAACTAATTGTCACCAGATGGCACTCGTAACTCATTTGAACAGTCTTGATTTTATCAGACACTTAAAATTAATATAGTTTTCAGTAATTAGCTAGCACATTGAATATCTTAATGACCAAGTGCTTCATTGTATCATGAAATAAAAAAAACTATAGGTAATTAACGCGTTAGCTTTTTTATAGTGAATTTCACTGTTCATATTCTACGAAACACAACTGAAAGGTAAAAACCCAATGCTGATTATAATAATAATAATAAAAAATTATAATACTGTATATAAAAAAATTATATATTGTATAATTAATGTACTTTCAGTAGCAATTTGGATAACTAGTGTACTGATTCGAAAGTAATTAAAATGCAGGTTTTCTTTGTAAGTATTTCATATTGTAAACAAAAATTAGGTAAACTGTTTGTAATGTCTGAATATTTATTTCATTAGAAACTTTGCGAAAATTGATTTAAAGCTGATTGTTGCTTTAATAAGTTTTCGCAAAATCTCTATTGGTTATGACAGACTGTAAATCTATTGTTTTTATATTGCGTAGTAAATTAAGTCATTACCAGTAGGCAGTTTGCACATTTCGTACGTAACGAAAAACTCAATCTCTTAACGCAATATTTTTCGAAAAATATTTGGAATTTCAATCTAAAAATTTTTGGTGTTGCTGCTCGTTACAAATCCAGCTTTGCACTGAAATGTTTTGGTCAAATTTCTGAGAAAAAATTGCGTTGCGTAATTTCGTTTTCGTTTCGGGCATTTTCGCAAACTGGTTATTATTAACAAAAAAATTTTTCTACTTTTAAATACCAGCAAAATTTATTTGCTATTTTTAATAATATTTCTCCTTTAGGCCAAGACTTAATCTTTTATGCTCTCTGTCTTTCTAAACTTTCCAAAAACCCCATCAAAGAGTTTGCAAAACTACTTTTTTACTCAACTTCTACTTATAACGCATAAAAAAAATATAAATTAGCAAGTTTGGTGAAATTTTGAGATAAAAGATTAATTTCATTTGTTGCTTCCCCTTCTCCTTTGGTGTATAAAGGAAATAAATTAAATGTAATTTATAACTAATACATTATAATATACGTTATATGTATATCAATTTCCCAAAAAGTCAAGCTATAAGTTGAAAAGTAAACTTTTAGTTTAAGTTATATACTTGTAAATATAAGTTGAACAAAATAAAGTAATTTTGTCATCTCTTTAATAAAATTACGATTTTTTTTTTTTAACATAGAGAGTAATGCTGCTTTTAATGTTGACTACTCCAATCATCATGAAGTATTATAAACTAGCTCTAGTCTCTAATGCCGAGAGGTAAAACAAATTGACATGAAATATTATCTGCTTTTTAATTTTTAATTTATACCACTCTACTAACTTTTAGCCAACGTTTGAATTGCCACGAGGTAGTACGATTCTGTAACTTTGTGGCGTAAGTTATTGTACCTTATTTTAACGAAATATTATTTTATTTACTACTCAAATTTCCTAAATTTACCCCCTCCCCCCATATAAAACTACCGTAATTTTTAGTCTGCTGTATCATTACCAGCATTCAGCCACATCATGCAGCGACGTTGCATTGGTGTGCCAAAGAGATAATTGCCCCATCACAAAATTCTTAGAAGCACAGAATTTCAGAAGTTTTAATACATATGGTTAGGGGTACAATGTTTTACTATAGTTAACTTAAGGAATAACATTGTTCTAAGTTGTAAGTGATGTGAAATAATAAATAAGAGCTCAGTCACGATTCACTTCTCAAACCATCAATAAGTAAATTTCATTCTCCCCCACCCAAGTACGGTATCACAATGGCGACGAGAATGGGATTAAGAGATTCAATATTGGACTGGCACAGGTGAAATTTCTACTGCCTGTTTAGCTCCGACAACCGCAGACACATTTGTGAACATTTTTTATGATTACGATTGAAAAACCTCTTATTCAACTTTTTACGTTTGTAAACTTACAAACTGTTAACCTTCGCTGCACTGAGCTTTTGCTTAAAATGTTTATTACAATAAATAACTAACTCTTACAATTGTAAAAAAAAAAAAGTGAAGCAAAAGTTAGAATTCGAAATTCAACTTGAAAGTTGTGTTTTTATAGAGGGAATATATTTATAGCTGGGAAAAGGATAGTTTTTTTTTCTTCGTTTTAGAGAAGGGGAAATCGTAATAATATTGAGTAGTAAATAACATATTCCCTTTTAATAATATTCATAAATAAATTAAAACTAATTACGTGAAAATCTTTTGTTTATTTGTTGCAGTTGTAAATTTTGCGAAGATACAGCTAAAGCTATTACGGTTAAACCTAAAGAGTAAGTACATTCTGATTGGGAAAACATTGCAACGTTAAGAAAAGCTTAACCAAGATGACCTACCCTGACCCTACACTCTTAAAAATATGAGGTGTAAATGAAGTGCTTTTTAAATTTCCACACCACACCAGTTTAAATTTGCTTAAATTTGCACCACACCAGTTTAAATTCACACTCCAAAAGTTATAAGTAAAGTGTATAAGTGTAGGATTTAAACCCTTTGTGTGCAAGTTTGCACTCAAATCAGATACATAATTTGGGACAGCAATTGCACTGCAAAACAGTACTTGTTTACAGACAAATTTTTAAGAGTGTAATACAGTCAACTCTCTTATATCCGGACATAGGCGGGGTTCGGCAAAAATGGCCGGATGTAGGAGGTGGCCGGATAAAAGAGAGTAATTAGTATAGTGCGACATTGAACGGTTTGGAACTTTTGGCCGGATAAAAGGGGTGGCCGAATATTACTATGGCCGGATAAAAGAGAGTTGACTGTATCCATTTTGGCCAACGAAACTATGTCTCAGTCCAACTAAAAGGTCTGCAATTGGTTAGATGAAAACACCACATCAGAAATAGTCAACAGCCTAATTGCTCCACTGTAAATTAATCCCCTCATGTATAAACCAATAAAAATTTAAGTCAGATCTTAGATCTTACTTTAAATCCGGATTTTGCGGGAGAAACGCGTTGAAGACTTGCAGAGTAGTCGGTAGGACTTTGTAGCAGTTGTAGATGCGTGTTAGAGGCCCATAACCTTTGTTATAATGATGGATGGCTGAGATTGTAGTTTACAGTATGAAAACGTTTACTCAAGTGTTTGGTTATGCGATATACATGCATAGGAAGTAAATTAAGTGATCATCAGGTGATGGGGATTAGCGCGTCATCAGCATAAGATGACACGCTCCCCGTGTCACCTTTAGACTTACAAAAATACGGTAAATAGAATAACTAACATGGCCAATTCTGATGTTGCTTTCTCCTCCAATTAATTACAATCTTGTTTGTCACGCTTTTTAGTTGGACTGTGATGGAGTTTAGTCATATGTGGTCATTTTGGTCAGCCATCTTAATTAAGCTTCTCCCTGCCACTGCATACATGTCCCAAAATTTAAAACAACAATCTCAATTTGATATAAATTAAATTATTTTTCAGATATTCTTTCGACTGCGTCCTTGCGTGTTACTTTAAGATGAAACGTCGCATGTTCAACTACACAACACATGACTATCCAATAGAAAAGTGGGTTATATAGACTTTATTAAACGTATAATTTTAAGTTAACTCAATGGATAAATAGTATTTATTTATTTAAAATAATATAATGGAAAAAAATGGCTGAAATTTCAGACTACAGATTTGTTTATAAATTTTTTTTTAAACGAGATTTCAATAATCGTCAGAATTTGTTAGAATTTAAAAACTTTCATATCTTTTATTTGTTATATTTACAGGTGTGATAATCCGTGTACCAGGGATTATCTAGCTAACGTTTTTAGAAGCATGCAATCTATGGGTGCTTTTGGTTAATCTTAATACTTGTAGTAGTATTTTACCAAAATAAAATTGCACGCATGTGCGTCAAATAATTTCTTGTAAAAGTAAATAAATAAAATATAAGCTTAATCTCTGAATTAGTCACCAGCATCAACTGACTAAGATTTATTTATACTGTATAACAACAGAGCAGAGCAAAGCAGAACACTGCTTTAGTAAAGTTATTACACAGATGCCCAGTTGCACCAACAAAAGTTAAAATTTAAGCTGAGTTTAACAATACTTTTAACATTGGTTAAACTCTAGTTAACTTTAACTTTCATTGGTGCAACTGGCCCAGAGCGTCTTAATTTTTAAACAATTAGAACACGAGCTGAGCAGTAAAAAAAATTCTCATTCTCATTCTCATTTTTCGAAAACATTGAAATAAATCACCAAAATAACAATAAAAGATTATTGCATCAACCATACACTTATTATCAGATCATTGTTTTACTTAAAGGTCATTCATTTTTCATAATAAACCAGTTTGGTTCACCTTGACCTTTAACCATACTTTTTTTTTTATTGATGCTTAAAACATATAAACAGTTACATTAAAATCATGTCATAAAATAATTTTATAGTTTTTTTTGTCTTGTAATAAGTTTCGAAAGTAATTAAACTACAATGAACACATAAACCCATAAACCCATAAACCTAAATTATCACATAAAATTACAACACACATTATGTTGACACTTTTAAAGCCATTTAAACTAAAACTTCCTGTTTACACTGGACATCACAATGATGTACAAAACTCTACTTCTCCACCGTCAAGAAAAATCGAGAAATATTAGAAAATTGGTCAAAAAATATATAGACATGGATATTCAAATTCCAAATTTAATCCCTCAATTCGATGTAATCTACAGACAGGGTTTCAAAAATTGTTATTCCTTAACTTGGCTACTAGTGACTGTGACTGTGTTTTCTTTGTGTTTTTATCAAAGCTACGGTCGAATCAAGTATTTCATCGATTCGCCGATCAAAGTCGATGCTAGAATAAGTGAAAATTTGCAAGATTTTCCTGGAATATATCTCTTTGCTTTTGACACTAAAAAAAGTTTTGAGTATAATTCGTTGACAAAAACAAATTTTCCTAATTTATTTGGTGAGTACAATAATAATAAAATATATAAAATTTGCATACAGTACAGTACGGTAGTTAACTTGTGAATTATTTTAATGATATGCAGAATGTACACAAGCAATACCAAGTTTTGTGGAAGATAATTCAACAAACATTGATAAAATGTGGGATATTAGAAGCTTGAAACCATTGATATCTGATATATCACTAATTCAAGTAATTCACTCTATATATAATACCTTCAAGAAAAATTAAGTTATTTGATATGTTACGAATTTTTAATTCACTTAGTAAATTAATATAATATAAACAATTCTTGTAGGGCAAAGGAATAAATAATCAAAAAATTCAATTTGAAGAGATGTATATGTTATTGGGAAATCTACTCCAGATTAAAATCAGTAAGAACCTTTCAGTACTGTTAACTGACATTTCAGACTTAAACACTCATTCAAATATTGCAGATAAAAATTTACTTGTTAATAATCGAGCTAAGATTCTCATTAAATATATTCCTGGACAACAAATGCACCATGAGCTTTTTGACATTGTAATGGTAAGACTATATGTATTTGTACATATGCCTCATATCCGGACATACTGATATCCGGCCAGCTCTCTTATCCGGCCAAATGCATCCCTACACTAAATACTCTCTCTTACCCGGCCAGCTCCCATAGCCGACCATTTAGCCTAGTCCCGCCCTATGTCCGGATATGAGGGAATTGACTGTATAAATAAACTATTTTTATAATTTTCAAACTCATTTTCAACACGATTTAAATCATATTTAAAAATATTAAGACAGGATTGCAAGCCAAAAACAAGAAAAATAAATTTGTCAGCGACTCAATGTTACGAATGTCAAGTGTTTTCAAACACAGTGAATTTTTATTCACATCTAAAAAGGTAAATTCAAACAATTTTGTGTTTATTATTTATACTGTGATAAAATACAGTGTAGTGTAGTAAATTAATTTTAAATTTCAGTACAATTTTCTAAATATTAAAAAAAATCCATGTGTTGACGACAATGAAGAACAAAATTGCATTAATTCTTGCTTTCAAAAATTTATTTCTACTAAAGATTATCCAAAATGCAAGTGAGTACAATATTACTATATCCCTAGAAAAATCAATTATAGATAATGTCACAATGATAAACTACTTATTACTATACTGCCATTCTATTTTGCAAACTGTACAAATATCTGATAACATTAGTTCAAATATCTAAAATAATTAATACTATAAATTTTCACAATATTGAAACAGTTGAAATAAAATTATAACATCACTTAAAAATGTGCAATCTGGCAAATTTATTTGCATTTGTCATCAAGTAGCAAACTAAACACGCCTTCAAGAGCAGTAATGTAATAAGTAAAAATAAACATACTTCTATTTCTTTTAGTCTACCTTTCCTTCCTGAAAATCCAAATCAGGAAACTTGTCTTGCCGATCACTCAACTTGTATTTTCATGGCAAACATTTCTGAACTATTTAAGAACATCAATCCACATTACGATTGCCAATGTGAAAGAGTTTGCAATAAAGTTATTTTCACATCTCACCACTTTTTCGATAACATTATTGATAACACGTTGACCGTTTCCTCTCTCAGCAACACAGTTGTTACATTGTTCGAATATTTTTGTTATGACATCATTGCTCTGCTTTGTGATATTGGTGGATTTTTGGGCTTGTACACTGGAATTTCACTATTGGAGTTTGTCGAATTTACAATTTGTAGTATTCAACAACAGTATCGAAAAACATTATTTACTAAAAGAAAGAAGACTTTGTTAGATATAAAAGTTGTTTTTCGAATTGGGAAAATTTTGTCAGCGCAAAAGAAATCAGCGAATGAAACAGGAAGATTAACTAAAAATCTAAAAATATTGACAGGAATATGCTGTTCTTGTTTTTCTATTTTTCTAATTGAAAATAGAATTATGGATTATTTTGGCTATCCTGTGTATACAATGATACAGTTAGCCGAAGATGAGGATATTCAATTGCCAACACTTGTTTTATGCCACGAAAACGACGATATATTCTCTGAAAAGGATACAGTCATTAAGTTTAAAAATTTAAGTGAAGCTTGTCAAGATGAGTTGAAATTTACTGACTTATTGGATCCACCATCAAAATTTGCTCATAATGCATTAATGCTGTGGGAAGAATCGACAAATATTGATAGCTACATACCACTGGTAAATAAATTCTTATGATATTTTTATTTCCTTAATAATAGTTTTATACACAGGGCTAAAAACTAAAGAAATTTATTTATTTCTAACATTAATAAAAAACCCAACTTTCTACATTTTTGTACTTGTACAAGTTTGCAATTTAGGGTTTTGTCTATTTTTAACAGTTACAAAGTTAAAAATTGAAGACATTAAAAATAACTTTCAAGGTTAAGAGTAAATTAATCACTAGATTTTTCTAAAGGCACTCCCTCTGTAACAATCATTTTGTCGAAATTTATCAATTTGCTTTTATTTATTTAATGTAGGATTTAGTAACTGATGGTGCTTCATTTGTAAACGAAGAGGAAGGAAACAAGTCTTCGATTCATACAATATTTGGCGAATGTACTAAAGTGCAATATGGTACCGTAATTAAATATAAATATATCAACTTTATGAATATAAAATTATAATTTCAAAATATTACTTCTAGATAAGATAAAATATAACATAGCAACTGCATATGTTTTTGTAGTTCAAATGATCGAACCCAGAGGGTGCAATCCACATTCAAAAGTAACATTGTCCACAAATAAAATTTAATCTTTAAAATAAAAACATAAAAATTGTTGTAGATTTTCTTGATGTCAACAGAAGAGAGAATTGATTATCAGAGTTTCATGATCCATCCACATAATTCATGGATGCATGTTAGTTTTACAAGACAAACAGTAAGAGTCAATTAAGATGAGAATTGTTAATTATAATTAAAATAATTATGTTTATATTTTCAGTTAATCAAACAAAAATCACCAAGAAAGCCTTGCACTACATTGCAAAACTTCAAATTATGCAAAGAAAACTGCTTAAAAAATATCTTTGACAGCCAAAACATCAGTTGCAAGTATTAATATACCGGTAAAATCAAAAATTCACCACTAATTTCAAATAATTTCATTTTCACAGATTGCCATTCATGCAAAGTCAACATTTGCCATTTTGCAATAGTCCTGACGCAGCGATGAAAGTTATTCGGTCTCACGTGGCCACCTTTTCCAATATCGATGTTTACAATTCGTGCTATTGTCAACCACCATGTGAAGTTACTTTTTTCTTGCCTCACTCTGAATATGATCAATCTTCAGAACATTTCATTAAAGATTTTCTACTAATGACAAAATATGAATTGGAAAGTAATTTTCGAGAAATATTCAAAGAAGAATTCAAATTACCATTTATCAAATTAGTTTGTGACATTGGGGCCATTGTAGGCTTCTTTTTGGGCATATGTGTAGTCACATTCTTAAATTATTTACCAATACCTAAATTTCCTAATGTTTTGTAATTTTAAAGTTGCCTACATAAAATGTAATAACTTACCACATCGTTAAGAACAGAAAACAACGAAAATCAGGAATAAACCTCTAAGCCCTAGCCTTCGCGTAAATCTCTCCCATTAGTAAGCTTACACTGCAAATGAAGTTGTGACTTATGACGGTCTAAGTAAAAATGCCATATATTTCAAATCAAGGAGTTGGATGGTGTGATGGAAGAAAGAGTAAAAAGTGCTACTTGTATGTAGTATTCGATGGACCTATAAACCAAGTCAATTGTGCATTGAGAGCTAAAAGCAACTATTTTCAGTAAAGTAAAACATGTTGTTGATATATCATCATTCTCGATTGTCACTTAGAATGCTATTGTAGTAAGGTTTCTTTGCAACTAAATTGTCAGTGGCGTAACTGACTGGTAGCTGGCGTTGCGATGCACTGGGGCCCCGACCAAGAAATATAAATAAAATTTTAAAAAGTTTAACCTGTAACTAAATAAATAATTTTTTTTATAATTCATGCTTTTTTGCTATAGCATTTGTTTTACTAATGTAATGTAATTCTAACACCAAAGCAGGGAAAAATTTAAAATATAAGGGGGGTTTCTCATAAAATCTTGCAGTGGGGCTCCGGCATTTTGCGTTACGCCACCGTGAAGTGTCATTATTAAATCAGTAAAGCAACACCTCTTTCTTTATTCTCTCTCTCTCTCTTGACTTCTTCTTCTTAGTGAAAGGAACTAAATGGCTATTAACATCTTTTGGTACTACTCTACTAGCATTACACCTTTCTTCAAAAACCTGTAATTTTACACTTTTCAAACCTATTATAGGCCAATTTAAATGTTAAGCTCCAAGCAGTAGTGTTAAGTTAAGACAACAATTTCACACCAAACGAGAGTCAGAATAGGGACAGCACCATCCAACTCTTTGTTTCAAATACTGTATATATCTAGCGTATGGCAGTATCAATATATTTGAAATTTTTATTTGCTAAAATATATTGTCAAACGTTTTACACATTTCCATAATTATTTCACTCTATGGCTCTTATATTTGAAATTTTATGCAATACAAATTTATTACTACGGTAAATCAAAACATTGTTTGACTACAGTAATACTGTACGGTACTTTAATATGCTGAACTTGTTCATTTAAATGTATCTATTCTTTTAAACACTACAAAGACACCCCCAACACAAACAAAACAACACCTAATGTGCAATTTCACAACCAATAAAAAATTTACTCTTTAAGAAACAATGGTTCATTAAATTCTACCATAAAAAATTATTGAAACAGCAAAACCTTGTTTATTACAACTGCTCTAAAACTCTAAAATTTCACATTAAAACATTATGTTTCCTGCGTACTGCACTGTTATAATATAAAACCTATAAATTTATCTCACATGTCACAAATCATTACATTTCCTACTCTAAATGCACACTCTAAATTTAAATGTATAAATTGTAGGCTTTTAAAGTGTCTTTAATGCTATACAACTAACACATAGTTATTTAAATTTTTATTACTTTAATAATTCAAGATGGAGGATTAAAAACATATCAGAACGCCAATGGATGAAAACGAGAAATTAAAAAAATGACACTGAAAACCGACAAGGAAATCAAAGAAGTGAAACAAAAACCGTATTGTGAACTCGTTGAATTCCTAAATGATCTCGTCAACTCGACAAGATTTGCTATGTACCGTTAGGTCACTAAGAAAATTTTGCTCTAACCCCAAACAATAATACTGGAAAGCATGTACATAACTTAGTGGGAATATTTGTCAACACGTTTCACTACTAAATAGAGCAATTTAAGCTTATTTCCATAAAGTGCTGAAATTGACTGCTTTAATTACCAATCAAGAAAAAAGTGTATACTTTCATACAATTTTGTGTTTATAAAATACTTTCGTAGATAAATGAGACATAAATGTTATTCTAACACTAAAGTCCGATAAAACTGTTTGAGATCAATTTTTTACGAGTTTTTTTTATTACAATTATATCAATATTTTCCTTAGTGCACACACACTAAATTCCACACTACAAACAATACAATACCGTACCTAAACTAAATGCAATTTTATCTTCAATCAATTCACGATCAAGACATTATAATTCCATTAAATTCTCATTATAAAGTTTTAATATCCAAGTTCTTGTTTTAACGACCGTACTCTAAAATTACATTTTGTTAGATAAACAACTCATTGTTTACTTTACTATACGGTATCAGATTCATTAAAATTATCTCTTACACTAACCTTAATGTATTTCTATCCTAAGCAAAGCCATGTACAAGTCCATGCTTCAACAACAACAAAACCGAATGAGAAAACTTCGACAAATTGTCAAAGAATATATAGAAATTGACATTCAAACTTCTAATATAATTCCTCACTTTGATCTAATTCGAAAACAAGGATTTGCCCATTTTTATTCCGTAATTTGGCTCGTTGTGACCGTGACTGTATTTTTCCTGTGTTTTTATCAAACCTACGACCGAGTTAAATATTTCTTCGATTCGCCAGTCAAAGTCAGCACCGAAATCAAAGATAAGTTGGTAGATTTTCCAGGAATATTTCTCCTTGCTTTCACCACTAAAGAAAGTGATGCTTTTGATTTATCAAAAAAAGGAAACCTTTCTGAAGATAATGGTGGTAAGTGTAGATAATAATAAGAATTCAGCAAATTTTTTACCAAAAAAAAAAAAAAAAAATTTAATTAGTTAGTGATTTTTGCAGTATTGACACTTGACAGTAACAATAGTATTTATAATGTCAATATCGTTATAAACACTACTTTTATAGTACGGTCATCATAATATCTTGTCTTGATATTTTTATGTACTTAGCTTGTAATATTGCATCTCCAAGTTTCTGGGAAGATAATATAACTAATATTAATGAACTTTGGAATATCAGAAGTTTAAAATCATTGATTGAAAATGTGTCTTTGGTTCAAGTAATTTACTTCAGTAATAAAACATTATTACCACATAAAATAATTTAAAAAAAATTACGCAGAACAATAAAATAATCTCTCATAATATTTCCGTTAATGAGATGAACATGGCAATTAGCATTATATTTCAAATCAAGATCAGTAAGTAATCATTGTACTTTCCTTGCATTATCATTAAATTTGGGGAAAAAAAAATAAGATGTAAATAACATATCTTTTTATTATAACAAATTGAAATCTTTTTATTATAACAAATTGAAATCTTTTTATTATAACAAATTGAAATCTTTTTATTATAACAAATTGAAATCTT
>JAQFZP010001809.1:0-16827 GCA_034695745.1 Geophilus truncorum
CAGCAGTGAGCAGTGTGGTAACAAAATGGTCGACTATAGCAAATGGAAGGATATCGAGGCAAGAAAAAAATGTTTTTTATTACTTAAAATCAATTTCTACGTGTAAAATTACTTAGATATCCGACGATGAAGATGACACCCATCCGAACGTCGACACGGCTAGTTTATTCCGATGGCGACATCAAGCTAGATTGGAACGAATGGCCGAAGCTGAAAAAGAGAAGCAAGACATTGTTAAGAGAAAGATCGAGTAAATGAAAGGTTTAAATTTTTGTACGATGAATAAAAACTAATCAGTTGAATTGTTATTGAGTTAGAACTCAGAAAAAGATGCAGGAATTAAGCAACAAAATTAAAGACGACGTTCCAGACATTACGAAATTAAAAATCGAACTCAGCGACCTGGAGAAGCAGAATGAAGAATATTTAAAGAAAGAGGACGAATTATCGAAAAAAGAAAAGGTTTGAGTTTTAACTATAGTTAACTTAAACGACAATTATTTAAAATTGGATGTAATGTTTATTACGCAGATGGCTCCATGGAATGTGGATACGATCAGCAAAGAAGGATTTACCAAAACCGTAACTTTTGATTTTATTACGAAAAGCATGATTTTAATAGTAATTATCTCTCTTTAAGGTTATAAACACGGCGAAACCACGGCGCGATGAAGATTTAACAGATGAGGAACGTGAAAAGAGATACGTAAGTAGTTTAACGTCTGCATTTGTTAGTTTACTAACATTAATCTTTGTTTTACCTAAATTACAGCAACTATTCGTTAACGATAACGAGAAAATGGTTAAGAAATTTGGAATGCTACAAAAATTTGACGACAGCAAACGATTTCTGCAAGAAAATCCTCATCTGGTTTGTGAAGATACGGCTAATTTCTTAGTTGTGTGGTGTGTTCAGTTGGCTATGGAAGAAGTATGCTTTTTTTTTACTTCATTTTTTATTACAGTATTAGAATTATTAGAATTAAATTTATAATATTTCTTAAATACGTAGAAATTCCAATTGATGGACCATGTGGCACATCAGACGATTTGCATGCAGTATATTCTCGAGCTTGCCAAACAGCTGGACGTCGATCCGAGATCTTGCGTTTCTTCATTCTTTAGCAAGTAAATTCAGTCACTAACATTTCCTTGCAAATATTTAATGTTGTTATTACTTTTCAGAATACAAACTGCTGATAAAAGTTACATAGATGCGTTTGACGACGAACTTCGTGCTCTCAAACAGCGAGTTCGTGCACGAGCTGAAGTTCGAATTGAGAAATTAATGAAAGAAGCAGAAGAGGTAATTCAATAATGTCATTCTTTATTTTAATCATGTAATTTTGTTAATTCTTCAATTAGGATGAAAAGAAGGAACGACTGGGTCCTGGTGGACTTGACCCGGTTGAAGTGTTCGAATCCCTACCACCGGTAAGATATGTTTTGGGTCTAAAGTATTGTACGAATTAATTTTTTTTTTTTTTTTTACCTTTTCTAGACTCTGCAAAAATGTTTCGAAGAGCGAGACATAACGATGCTTCAAGAGGAGATCGGAAAAATGCCTGAAGCTGAAGCCGCTACGATAATGAAGCGATGTGTCGATTCCGGACTGTGGATTCCTGATGCTAAACAAGCAGAAGCAGCAGCAGCAGCCGCCGCCGCCGCCGCCGCTGCCACTGCTAGTGCAGCTGAGGAACCTGCTAGAGAAAAGTGATTTCTTCGCTTTGTCTTTTGTTCAATTTTGGTCTTTACAAAAAAAATTGTTCATTTTTATGTTTTACCTTCTTTCGCTTGACCATTTTAGTGGAGTTAAAATTTTTGTATGTTGTTGCAGATAAACACCACACGTTTGGCTGAATAAAAATTAATTATTTATGCTAAAAATGACTGATACAATTGCTTTAGAAATATGTTTTTGGTGAGTAACATTCCGTTGACACTTTAGTATTTAAGAATTTTATTTTAATACTTATTTCTTGAAAGAAAAAAGAAAATCCCAAAACTGGTGATGTTTATACCAGTTCTTACCTGCCAATGAGAAAGTGTAACAGCTTGCATCACATTAATTTAATGGTTACATTTGGTCTATCATTATTTTATCAAGAAATAAGTATTAACAAAATATTATTTAAAAAAAAAATAAAAAATTGTGTTTTAAGTGGAATCAATTAGGGTTGTACAGTACTGAGTTCATGGCTCCATGCATCATTAATTGTGCAAATGTATTACATTCTCCCATTGGCAGGTAACGCAACCATAAACAAGACATGCAACTGTACAACATGTGAGTTGAGAGTGAAATCAATAGGCAGACAATTTGAACATTAAAAAACTGAGATCATTTACTTTCAATACAATTCCCATTTTTTGGGGGTGAGCAGTGAATTGCATACAACAAATAACATGCAAATTATTTTTGGGTATAAATATCTTTGGCACAGAGTTTAAGGTGTTGACACATTTCAATATTTTTACAACGTCAAGTTAAAGATTATCTAGAAAAATATTAGTGGATCGGAATCAATAGTGTTAAAACGAAACAAGGGATGAAATTGATTCGTAACTAACGTTTAAATTAATAATACTTTTTAGTAAGTTAGAAGGAAAGGAGAAAGGAGGTAGGAGATACAAAATCTTGTTATTGTTCTTATTGTTGTTGTTGTTGTTAAGGCCATTAAGTTGTAAAAGAACCAGGAAATGGTATGGTACCGGTAATAGGTAAATGTATTACGAAATTCTTTTCTATTGTTACTGAAAAGAGTCAGTCATTGGATAAAGTGGTAGGAAAAAAAGAAGTGACAGGTAAAGATCTAGTACGAAATTATCTCTACTGTTATTGGTTAATATGGAATATTATTAAAATTACTGTAAGTTTGGTTAATAATAGTAGATAAATTGTTATACGGTAGGAATAACTAGATTTTCAACAACTTGAATTAGAAATATATATATAAAATATAAAATGCTAATTAGAAAATACAGTTTTTGTAATGAAAGGTTAAGGTTAGACATTGTGAATAGTTGGGGACTAGACAATGTAGTTTTTATGTATATTCTGCTAGGATCAGATCCCACTTCATTTACAAAATAAATCTAAAACTGATAGATAGTTAGTTAGATAAATAAGTAAAAATAAATAAATATCACTAGGTTTTTGTGACTGCAAATTGTCAAATTGTCAAATCAGATCCAGACTCTCGTAAAACTAACCCTTGCATAAGTAGTTGCTAAAGTTCCACTTTCAAAGGAATTTTGATAGATTTTTTGCAGAAATGGCAATAATTTGACATTCGCTCGTTAAATTATTGATTTCGCAAACATCAATCTGATCCTTGAAGAATACAATGACAGTATAGTTAGTTAATAACGGTTATATAAAGTATAATATCACTGAATGACATTTGGTTCCAAAGTACTGTATATTTAAACTATACTTTCACTATTGGGTCTTTTTCTGATCGCGCTCTTAGCCGAGTGATTTCGTTCGACCGGCACCGAGTCACTGCTGAATCTGATGGAACGAGGGTTGTTTGTGCGGAAGAGTTCGATGCGAGCTCTTAAAAATTCCTGTCGGACAATCAATTCGTTGATCACAAAATTCTCTTGGCGGATGGTTTCCTTCAACTTCTTTGATTCATCAGGTATCAGCCAACGAAGCAATGTAACAACAAAAACGATGACGTTCTGCAATAGCAATACTCTCAAGTCAATGCTTTTAGACACAGTTTTCCACACGTACCTCAAAGACGACAATGAAAGCTAATCTAGCAGCTAAAACATGCCAGTGGTAATTTGTGTAGTTGTATCCACTCCCATCTCCGGGAGATGATCTGTAATCTTCGTACCTATGGATGAAAGGCAAATATGTGAGTTACATTTATTTAAGCAATTTTTTAGTTGTAATTAACCTGCACACTTCTACAGTCGTATTACTGAGATTTTTCGGCCTGAAATCCCAGTCGTAATCACTTACTTTAAAATAAGACAAACTATTGTTTAAAAATCCATCTAACGTCCCATTAGGGCTTTCAACGATCATGTAAACAATTCGTGGGATGAAGTTGGATGTGAAGGCAATTATAAATGCGTTTGTAACGACGGCTAATTTTCCAATACTGTCTAATATTCTATACCAAACCCCTGGAAATATTTGAAACATAAACGTTTTATGTGAATATAGAAGTAAATTTCTCGATTATAATTTTACCAATGTTTTTAACTCTTCGTCCGACAGGTCGTTGATAATACGTTAGAATTTTAGTGGCATCGAGCCTCATTTCAAAGCAATTATTAATGAGTGCAAACAAGGGAGCTAATGGAAATGCAGCAACAAATATCGTCACGAATCCGAATTGCAAAACTGAAATTAATTACATATGATAAAGTGTTTTTTTTTTTTTTTTCATAAAACGCATAAAACAAACCCATTTCTAAGTATTCCGAAAATAATTCTTGCGACGACCAAGAAAGCAGATTGTAATCTCTTTCCCAACTAGTTTTACATGATTGGTCTCCTTTGGCAGAACCTTTATTTCTGAATGATTTGCATGCTTTCAAAATTTTCCTAATAGAATTTTTAAAGATTAAGTTGTAAAAAGATAAGTAGATAAGATAAGAGGATAAATACTCACGGCAATGACATTTCCATGATGGTGTTCAGTGCCTGCTTACCAACCATAATTATGGATAATTGGATCGAAAGTTCCATCAAACACCCTCCAGGGCCACACTGATTATAACGCGTATAATTAATACTTTCATTTACACAACTTGTTATAAATTTCTACCTCCTCCTGTCTGTATATTCCAAGAATTCTGTTATATTCTTTAGGATGGCCAATAAACCTATTGTATTACATACTGGTAGTATAAATTCATATAAATTGAACAGTTGGGGTGTCAAAAGCAACTTACTTTCCCTTAATAAATGCTATGTAGAAAATACTTGCATAATAATTTATAAATTGCAGTATAAACATCTTGAGTGTAAGACTATCATCATATTCAATTTGCGTTCTGTGCAGTTCTAAATTTAGAAATATTTCATTAGAAATAAGTTGTTTTTAAGGCATTTCATACATAAATGAACAATCGAAAAGCAAGCATTAACACAACTACAGACAAACAGCACTGAACATTAGTTATAAGATTGTAGAGGAATGTTAGCAGGCAACAGATTTTACAAAGATTAATCACGCAAACTGCGAAATAGGTTAGTAAGTAAAAAAAAGACAAAATGTTAATAAATATAGATAATTCATATTTATATCATTTGTTCCTCCACAATGTTACCTAATTCAGTGAGATACTCTGCTACTCTGCCATACATCTAGAAAGAAAAATAAATATTCAATTTAAATACAAGTTCATAATTCTTACCTAGATTAGTTATCGTTCGAGAAATTTTAGGAAATATCTATAAAATACATCAGTTAAATTTCTGTTGCAATTTCTTCCCATTGTGAACCTAACTTAAAGACTTTTTACTGTTTCGTGTGGTAAAGATTCATTCCTACCTGGTTTAATATAATAATGCAAATTAAATTGATCATTGCGGCCGTAACGGATGTAATAAGTGGTGCGTTCCGATTGATTACATCATTTTTGCTTCGGTCGTAGTGCACTGCTAATGCCGTCATCACCGACATACGGTAGAAAATCACGCCAAGAACGGCAGCCACAGCTACAGTAGCCTATTACAGACAGGACAGACCCGTTATGTTTCGACTAATTATTTATACACAGTAATTCAATTATACCATGAATAAAACAACAGAACACGATACAATGGTTAGGGGCAATTGCCATCTCCAAAAAGGAACCTTTGGTTCTTGATTCTGGTAGAATAATTCTAGTTAATATGAGAATTAGGTTATAGGTTATACGTTATAACATCTTACATTTTCAAATTCCTGTTTCTTCCTTATTTTTGCTAATTTGGCTAAATATTCAGGGCGAGGTTGTTGCTGCAAAGAAAAAAAATAATAATTTGTTAAAAATGTCTTAACGTTTATTTTTATTTTTTTAAATAAACCTACATCTCCTGGATCAAATCCAGACAGATCCCAGCGGTGTGTTATGTTAGCAGAATACCTTTTCCATAACTCTAAAAAGAAAGCACCTGTAAAAAGTTTAAGCAGTTAATTACCACAATAAGATATTATCAGTTTTAACGGTTTTAATATGCTTACTCCAAAAAGACATGAAAACAGCAAAAACAATAGTTGCAGGATTATCAAATAAATACGTTATCTTCGAATGAATGCATGTTTGGTTCAGTTGCCAGTAATCACACGTATCACATACAGGACACATAGTAATGTCTTGACCCAATCCACACACGTCCTTACTGAGAAAAAATGTAATAAAAAATGAAAACATACCACGAATGCATTAAATATTAAATAAAAATACGGTAACTTGCCTGGGAGTGAAGTCGTTCATTGTTGCAAGCCCGTACACAAAGCAAAAAAATCCCACAACGGAGGCAGGTATCAGCATGTATGTGTAAAATCCTAACCATGCAAAATATAGACCTGTTTTCACTCCTAAATAATGTCTAAAACACGTTTTTATGTTATATTACTGCGGGAAAAAGTAAAATGTATTAATTACTTAATGTGATCAAGTGGCTGCATCTTGTGTATCTTCGAGAGTGACGCCCACTCAGCAGCTAAAAGACCCCGAGGGGAGTTTAAATCTGGTGAGTTGCCGATATGGCCTTCGTGCAAAGGATAGAAAGCACTGTAAATTTTTTCGGCTAACAACTTAGTAATGCCTTTAAAAAAAAAATAAAGTTACCGTATATTAAACTTATAGAATTGTATTGTACAGTAGAAAATGACATTCAACTGTATTACCTGTGGTTGCGAAATTAGTTTTTTTATCAAGCGAAAAACTAGTTCTTCGCAAAATGAAGAACACGACTAAGCCTCTTTGTGCTGGTGAAAAAAAAGCGTCACGGTTTACGGGGATATCAAATCTAATGAAAGAAAATCAAATTGTCAACAAGCAAATACATGAGATATACTCTGTAGTTACTCACAAATATTCTTTTTCACGACTATATTGACACGTAAAGCGTTTATCAGCTGGTGGAAACAGATTTTCATCGTAGTTAAACAACTGGCCACATCTATCAAACGCAGATTTAGTCATTTCTTCAACAAACGACGTTCGAAATTGGTCCTCGGTTTGCAACTAAATTGATATTTCAACATTAGAATGCAGGGATTTTACAAATTTCACTGAAATCTTGTGTACGATAGTGTTGATAAAAAGTTAGGAAAAACTTAATCATGAAGTACATTTTTCTCAATAATAATAATAATAATAATCCCCTAACCGAATTAATTACCTACAGTACTTCTAACTTCCAAAGATGGCTACCAAACACCTTTAATAGCTTAGTTGGTAAACAAAGCCGTTAAAACAACACACAAGATATACATTTGAAGTTAATTAAGTGACTTTGAACTAGTAATTAAACAAATAAAGTGATTAATTAAAGAAAAGGAAATAAAAGACGATGAATGAATCTTACATCTGGGAAGTGATCTTCTAGGTGCAGTGCGTCAATAACATTCTTTCGCTAAGGGAGAAACACATGCAAAACAAGCGAAATAATAAAAATGAAATGGGCTGTGCAACTACAGTGAAGAAAATTCATATATTTTTTTTTTATCACTCGGAGTGCAAACAAATCGATTTCTGGTTAGTAATTGCAGGGAACATTGAGTGTCAGTTTCAAGACATACAAACCACTTTCATCGGCATTTTCATTTTCATTATCTCCGCATATCTAGTGAGAACTTCCCACGATGCGTGAATTTTAACAAATTGCACTCGTTTGTCATCCTATGTAAAAAAAACAAAAAAAAACAACATTGAAATCGAGAATTTTAATTTGCATAAAATAAAATTTAAAAAAACCTGTAATTCATATTCCAATTGCAATCCATCGTCCAAAAGATTAGTCTCGAAAACCTTTCGAATTTCGTTGTTCAATGAATCCGCCTGCGAGTCGGCGAAATGCGCAAGAACGAAATCAATTCGTCGCACACCGTCCCGGAAGTAGTGATCAGGTGAATTCTGTAAAAATTTATATAAAATTTCCCATTTTAACATTTTGTAAACGCGTCATCATTCCACAATGAAACTGCACGCACATCAGTCAATAACAATCCAATTTGTTTGTTGCTACTGACTGCAATTTAACGTGTGCAAATCGCATATTTCATTCTTTGATTTGATGACGCAATTATCCACTTAATACCGATTACCGACCATTCTGACGGGTGTAATTGGGGTGTTGCCGTTTGTTTCCTCCGCTATTCCTTGCAGGACTTCGTGGGTGGATAGAGGGAGGTTCTCTGCATTTACGGATCCCCTTGGATCCAGTTTGGCAAAGTCCTGCAGATCCAAAGCACTTTGGTACAAGCTCATTTCTGATGCTGGATGGGATGGGAAAGGGTAAAAATTATTAGTTTTTTGTTAATTATTATTAAAAAATGCCTTGGTTTTTCCTAATTAACTAAAGTGCCAAGTGGTGGTGGTGGTGGTGATGTGGTGCCTCGTGCAACATGCAAGCATCAACATCAAATTGATAGGACACCACTTACCATTTAGTGATTGCTTAGTCTTTTTATGGCATGCTTCTTGTTAAATAATGCATACAATCTGATGTTTCTTTTGATAGACAAGTCTTTCCGACTAGTCATCATTTTCCCCTTAAAAGATACTGTAGATACCGGTACAGGAATAAACTGACAACGATCAAATGATATTTAAGTAATTGAAAGTTACTCAATGGTTTGGTTTGACATAATCAATTGTTGAAATGACAGAAACAGACAGGAAATTATTTGTTATTAATTATGCAGTTTAATTAAAATTTCCCAATTTCATTTCATTTGTAGTTTTGAGAAGGTTCTCAAGTTTTGGACATCGTTTTGGACATCACATATGATTATTGACAGTCAATGAGATTGTGTTTTAAATTACTTTGTGTTACTTTTATTTCAAACGATCAATAATCGATGTTCGTTACTATGATCCGAATGATTTGTAACTGCATGTGGAGTTTAAATAATTCAGCTGCAATCAAATCAGCCATGCTCCACCCCTGTGCAATGTCTTTTATTTTTTTAGTAGAACTTTAAAAAGTTTTTTCTTTACATCTCGTAATGTGAGATGATCACGGACATGTGAGGACAACACGACACACTTTTTTTTTTTTTTTTTTTTTTTACTTTTATTTAAAAACCATCTGTAGTTGCTAGGAAGAAACTGTTGACGCGTCAATTAATTATTAATAAGAAATCTATTTACAGTAAGATTATTTTGCAGCACAGAAACCATGGTAATAAGTATCTACATCCGGTGTTTACATGAAAGTAAAATTAAGTGACGACATTCAACTCAAGTGTCGTTTTACGATATCTGAAACTTTATCAGTGTCAATTTATTCCTTCCAATCTTGTTTTTAAAATTTTCTAGAAAATGATTTGATAATAATCATTACCAGTACTGAAAGACGTTCCAAAATCATAATCTTGATGAGGCAAGTTAGAAAAGCGCAAGCTCGAAGACTGCTTGGGTTTAGTAGGGAGTCCATTGAGGGAATGCCTAAAACTTTCAGTTCTTGTGGTCGTGGACG
Source organism: Geophilus truncorum (assembly GCA_034695745.1). Lineage (NCBI taxonomy): Eukaryota > Metazoa > Arthropoda > Chilopoda > Geophilomorpha > Geophilidae > Geophilus > Geophilus truncorum. Next base: position 9,662 of record JAQFZP010001809.1, read on the forward strand.
AGTCAATATTACTACTGACATCATTCCTTTCATTGCTTGAGTCGCTCGGCAAATTATCTTCGCTTTCATCATCGTCATCATCCGTGCTTGTACTTTCCTTCTGCACATCATCCATGTTTACCTTTTACAATCCCCTAATTCATGGAAAAAACGATCGTAAATTAACGCCATCACACGTTCTCTTGGAAACATCAATCGCAAGAACTGATGTAATCAATTTCGACAGAAAATAAAAGTTACACAGCAAAACATTTTGCACTTGTTTATGGCAACAAGAATACAAAATGTTAAAAAAAAAAAAAAAAAAAAATGACCGTGACATGCTTACAACCCTTGCATAACCCACGGACTTAACTTAATCATACATATTCATTTCCGCGCAAAAATAATGAATTAAAACTGTGCAGTCACGTTACGGAAACGGCTACAGTGGGTTCAGACATCATTAACAGCTTGATTCGTATTGGAAATCATTAAATAAGAAAAACACGCTTCTGACCTATAAACATACTGAAATTACGTCAATATAAATACCGCATTATGTTTTTATTTTTAATATTTCTCTTTTATCACAAGATTTATTTATCAGCTGATTTGCACATGTTTACATAACAAATATAAGAAAAAATACAGTTGAACGTGTGTAGGCGGTGAAATATGAGCATTTGCTCACGATTTGTTGGTTCAATGAATGCGAAAAGCAGCGTTTTGTGTTAGGCTTGGTGAATCAAAGCATGTAATGGCAGAGAGGGAGAGGGTTTAGCAGGGTTTTGTGAGCGTTTTCTCAGCCGTTATAACCTGATTTGTGTGTTTGACACATATTTTGCAACGTAACTTCTTACCTGGTTGCTTTTCTTTGATTTTTGCCGTGACGTTTTTTTATGAGTTGGTTGATTTTGATTTCAATCTTTTGAAAAATGGCGTTGAACTGGGAATTAATTTTATGTTTGGTTCCATCCTAAATCGGGTTCCATGGGTTAAGTCAGCATTTCGCTTTGCGGACCGCTCAATACTCCTGCTGGCCTCGTTCCAACGTTCCAACGATATTTCCCAGGATGCCGCTCGGTGGAACCGGGTGAAATGGAAGAGGACATAAATGCAGGGGTAGATGGGGTAGATGGAGATTTATTTGTTGGTCAACTTAGTTGTGCTTCTGGCGATGCTCGCGTTTGGAGATCTTATTGTACTGAATTTATGAATAATTGACTAGAAGTCATTTTATCACTCGTATATCGTAATCACGATTTTTTAAATAAAAATTTAAAATTACATATGTTCACGAAAACTTTTTTTTTTTTTTTTTTTTTTAATTATTTAAAATCGTGATTTTAGTACATATCGTGAATTGAATTTTAAAAGATAAACGTAAAAAATATAAATTTTGAGTTAAATAATCACTGATTAAGGTTTGCAATTTGAGAATTATAGTCATTAAAATTTCACTCAAGAAATTGAAATTCAGCTAGAAAAATTCAATTGAACATAGAGAAATTTTGTAAAAAGTATTTGCAGAAGACAATAAAACCGGTTCATTAAACTAATTTCCAGTAGCAGTTTAAAGAAATAAAGTTTCAGGTCATTAAGGTTTCTCTAAACGGTTTAGAAAAACCGCAAAAAAATTAGACAAAATCTCGCCCTCTTCGACTAGATCTGGCAAAATTTTTGATGAACTTCATTTTTTTTTCTTTAAAGTCAACAAAAATTGGTTTTGAAAAAAAACGAAATTACAATTACCCAGCATAGGTACTTCATTACATAACCATTCAAAGTACATACATTCATCAGTCATCACCCATCGCTAATTTCATCAGAAAACTTGAAAAATGAAATGAAAATAGGCCTCTAAGAAAGCGTGAATCAACAAATTGAATTTTTTTTTCTTTTACATCTTTTCTCACAACGCACATTTATTCTTGCACCTCTTGCGCAACAGACGTGTGCGCAAACCTAAGCATCACAGTTCTAGTCCATAAACGAACCTGCACTCACTCCAAACTCTCCTCTAAACTTTTCCCACAGATGGTGGTGAAAAACGAAACTAATTTTCGGATTGTCACCTTAAACAACACCATCACCGACCGACTCATCTCACTTTCCGGGTATTTGATCTCAAGTTTGCACATGATATAGGTGAGCTTGAAGGTCACATTGGAGGAGAAAATCTCACATCACTTTTACACCATAAATTAGTTGAGTAATGAATGCAAATGCTATATTTAAATGCATGGGTTGGAAAAATTTACTTTCAAACTTTCAAAATCTCTAAATTCAAACTTTAACTGCAAAATGACATCATTAGGGTATAAATTTGCGATGACAGAAAACAGATTCAACTTCATCTGAAAATACTTTTTTGTCACCTGCTCTTGAAGCAGTTTGTTGTTTGTGTTAATCATTTGGCTTTTTGCCTGTTTTATAATCTCGCAAAAGTGTTTGGAGTGAACAGTTGCCTTTTTATAGCAATGGCAGATTGAAAAGCAAGTGAAGAAAAGTTGAGAGTATTTAATTAATAATGGAAATATGCAATGCACGTATGTGGCCATAAAGTTCTTTGAACTCGTTTTGCAAATTCTATTTTCAGAAGTGGAAAAGTTATTTGCAGCACAAGGCAACTAACTACACCTGCTTTTGATATTCCCTGTCATTCGAACATGCAGATGCACTTTGCTTCTTCCTTTTTAAATCCACTCATACTTCAACACTTACGTTCTTAATGCTATTCAACTAACTATTGGGGAAATTGCAATAATTACGACGAAGAATAAAGGAAAGTGCACATGTGTGCGTAACGACAGGAATTTTCCTTTATTTGTCACATAAATAAAGGATTTTTTTTTTTTACTGACAAGTAAAACGCAGACTCAGGTAATTGAAGCATTTCCGGTCGTCTGCAAAGCATTGATGAATCAGACTGTTTTAGTTGCAGTGCATTTTTATTTCTGGTGATGCAATGTTTATGTGCTCTAATGTTAATTGCACGTTGTTTATAGTCGTGTAACACTTGAGAGCTTGTTGCTGTAATAGCATACAAAAATATGCATTCATAACATACGCATTTCTTTTTTCTAAATTAGAATTATTTTTGTAAAAGAAATTCTCACTTTTTTAATATAAAATTAAATATTATACGATAAATTTAAATGATTTTTTTATACCGTAAGTCAACCTGGTCATTGCTTTTTGCATGAAACCAGTTGAATTTCTTTCTCTAAAACCTCAGCTGACTCAGCACATAATTATGCAGAGACCGTACCACAAAATGACATTTTTTTATTTTTAAAACAGAGATAAAGAAAGAAAGAAAGAAAGAAAGAAAGAAGAAAAAAAAAAAAAGTCTTTATTTTTTTAAAGAAAAATACCAACCGATCTTGTTACTGTAATTCATCACTATTTATCTTGGCAGGGTGCCTGTTTCGAATCACTGTGAGAGCTCGAATGATCATCTGGCAGCTACTGTCAACCTAATCCACAATCTCCGAGCGAAAAGAGAAAAGTCATGGCAACGCAATACAGAAAGGAAGTGGACGCCGTGTATCCTGAACCGTTATCGAGACTTCACCGATTGACCGTAGTTGATTACGGACATCCGCAAAACTTTAAACGACAACAGAAAAAAATGAGGTCCCGTCAAGGAGTTCGGTACAGAACCCAGCCGGTCACTTTCGACGAAATAAAGGAAGTGGACGAAGATAATTTGGAAGAAACAACCACAGTTTCGCAAACAGCCGCGTCTTCGAGTTGGACTGATTTGAACACTAGGAGATTTAGCGTCAAAAGAGATGTGAACAAGAACAAGCGAAATGAGAACCTCGAACAAGATGAATTGCTGGATAATGCAGAAAATAAATCTAGTTTACTACTTAAGCAAAGGCCATCCATTTAAAACTTTATTTTTAAGCCAAAAACTGTGATTAAAGTGTGTGAAACAACAAAATGCCTTTTTGGGTAATTTTATCATGTGAAAGCGGAAGAGCCCTTGTTATTTTACATCCTGCCTTGTTAAGCTGGTCAAATGTATTGATTTTTAATTTAATTTACATTTAATTTAAAATGTATTTATTTATTTATGTAATGATGATATTGTTATTTCCCAAATACTTTAGTTTTAGTTGCAACCTCCACCACGTATAGTTCAGTATGTAATACTTGGGATAAAATTTTCTAACCTTGCTAGATACGTAATTTATATTTTATTACTTATAACTATAACTATAGTAGTTAATTGTGTTGTTAGTGCAATTATTAAGTTAATGAATGCTACTTAACCAATCGTTGTACTTTAGTTTTACCAAAATTGTTCTTTTTAACTTTTGTAAACATTTTACATGAAATGAAAAGAAAAAAATGGTTAATTTAGTTAATTAAAAACATTAAAATTTATTTCATATATTTACAAATATGAATTTTATTTGTCTTGTATTTTTTATTTTCATTTTATTTTACTTTACTTTACTTTTGAACTTTTTTCGAGCGTTTCTTTGCCTTTCCCCTGAACGCAGGCAAGATCCGTTTGGAACCCGGACGACCCTTTGCACCCATAAAGATTTCTTCTTTGACAATGTTCTGATTAGGTGGTAAGAATGGTACAGGTGGAGCTAATTTCTTCCACTTCATTGCGTTTTTGGTTTTAGGTAATACGGGTTTTTTCGGAATATTCAAATTCTTCACGCTCTTCTCCTGACGTCGCAGTTTGGCATTAATAGCACTTCGTTTTTCCAATGAGAATTCGACAATGGGTCTCTACAATACATCAAAATTAAAGAAAAAAAAAATAATTCAATAAAATAATAAATAACTTAATAAATAAATAAATAATTAAATTATATTTTCTAACTTGATTTGGCGTGAATATGTCAGGGCTATTATTCGTTTGTCTCAAAGCTTTTAACGCGTGTTCATGAGTATCAAATGTCACAAAACCGAAACCTCTTGACGCTCCTATATTTGAAGTACCGATCTTTGCTCTATCTCTAATTATACGAGCCTAAAAGCAGAAAAATATAATATTAAAAAAAATCTGAAAACTAAATAAGTTTTTTTTTCTAAAATTAAAACGAACTTCAGTAATTTTAGCATCATGCCCAGCAGCTTTAGCATAAATCTTTCTAAATTTTTCATCGGTTAATGTTGGTGGTAAATTCCTAACGCATATTCGATTATTTGCAATGAAGATGTTGAGATTTTTCAGCATTTGCCCCTTCCAATTTTCCAACTGCAATTTCAAAACAAATTTTAATACATTTTAAATTACGGTACTCTGTATTTAAATTCCAATACCTTAGCTCGTTTATTCATATCTGTAGCAGACACTCCTTCGGCAGCTGCAGTTCCCGGTCTTATCACTGAAAATAAATAAAATAAATTTAATAACTGAAAATTAATATATAATAACTAGGTATATACTGACGTCCTTCTCTGGCTAAATATAGATTTCGACCATCTCTAGGATGTTTTTTGTGTTTATCGTCTCTACTTTGATCCATTTCTTCACGACTCATTGCTAAACAAACATTTAATTTCTTTCCGTCAATGAAAATTCCACCTTCCTAAAAAAAAATTAAAATTATTTTCTTAGGTACAATTAATTCCAAAAAATAGAAAAAACAATAAAAATAAAACTAACATCAGATCCATCATTCGCCTTATCCAAGCATGAGTCAGCTTCAGATTTATCCTCAAACTTGACAAACGCAGTTCCTTTTGAATGCTCTGTGTCTGGATCCACACATATAACTGCGTAATTTACTTTTCCAAATTCACTAAATGTTGTATTCAAATCGTCACGAGTTACATCAAACGATAAGTTTCTGTAAAGTTTATGGTAAATAATAATAATTTCATTTAAACACCAGAATTAAAAATGATTTCCAAACCTTATAAATAGCGTCTTCCCTTCGTTAACATCATTAGACGACTTCCTTTTCTTCGATTTAGAAGGAGAACTAAAGCTATCATCATCATCATCTGAGTCTAGTTCATCACTTTCACCACTTTCATCTTCATCATCACTATTGTCGCTTTGTGAGTCTTTACGTTCGTCTTCGGATTCACCGCTTTCGTCTTCAGATTCACCTCTTAAGGAATCTACGTCGTCACTATTTTCTGAATCGGAATTTTCACTGTCAATCTTGTCGTGTTTTCTTTTGTTATTTCGTGGTTTTTCTTCATCTGATTCCATTGATTCATCATCTTCAGTTTTCTCATCTACAAGACCAATTAAAAATTTAATTCTACGCACTAAATAAAATTTTATAATAAAAACTTACCCTTTAATTCGACACTTTCCTCCTTTTTTGGCAACTTATTGGATAAATTGACAAATTTATCTTTGGGTAGTGCCCAGTCAACCGCAACTGGCCGGCCTAAAATTTTTTTCGAATTCATTTCTGTCAAAGCTTTATTCGCATTCGATATATTGAGAAATTGAACGAAACCAAACCCAAACATGTTGCCGTCTGAAAATAATACAATAAAAGAAAAAATAATTAATAACAATACCTGTATTAATCTATAGCTTAAAATTTACCATTTCTTTTAGGCAAAGAAACTTCAGAAATTTTTCCATACGTTTCAAATGCAGTTCTGACGTCTGTCTCTTTTGCCTGTTAAGTTTAAAAACATGTTTATAAATAAATTTCCCAAATAATTTCGGCTTTTTTATACTTTGAACGATAGATTGCGAATTATAAGTCTTCCCGCTCTCGATATAGACTTAGATTTCTTCTGGATTTTTTCGTAAATTTCATTTTGATGATCATCAACAGCTGAATTCCGCTTGTTAGCAAATTTTATGCTTACTTTGGCACCATCGATGGATCTCACTTCATTGATTGCTTGTTCTGCATCTGTTCTGTTCACGTATGTAACATAAGCAAAACCTAAAACAAAAATGTAAGCGCAATATTAATTCGTGAATGTAATCATTCATTTATTTTGTAGATATACCTTTTTCTGCTGCTAAAAAACATCTCTTTACGGCTCCTATACTTGAAAAAACCTTTTCTAATCTTTCTTTTATCACATAGTTCGGTATATTCCTTACAAACAACGTACATTGCTCATTGCTTGCCATGGAAATCGCCATTTTTAAGCATGTGCTATATGTAGTTCACAGTGTTGTCAACTCGTGGCGCCACATTCTCATCAAATCGGTCAGGACCGAGTGT
>JAQFZP010001810.1:0-16823 GCA_034695745.1 Geophilus truncorum
TCCATTAAAATCCATCATTTAAAAAATTCCACTCCACCAATCCGAATCAAATAAATAAAATAAATGAAATGCTCGCTTTATATATTTATCTGCGAGTCACATCCGCGTCTTGCCTCCCGCATCTCAACTGGCCTTCGGGGACACATCGCCGCGTCTCTCGTCGGACTACGACCGCAGATTAGTCTCAAAGGAGCTCGAGTGGCCACCGGCAAGTAAAGGGAGAGCTTAAGCAAGGGGTGGGAGGGCGAGTGATGATGACTAATGAGAAAGTAATGTCCACGAACGCCTCCTTTTTGCTGCAGATGCACTTGAGTGACACGGGAAGTGATGAATGAGGTGAACGCTGCTCCGGTGTCACCTCTCTCTCTTTCACCTGCAATTTTGTTTGCTAATCTCGATTAAAATTTATCGACGTTTCCGACAGGTCGACAAGCGGACTTGATTAATTTAATTTCGCACGTGGATAACGATTAAATGCGGAATTAGGTTTATAAACAACGGGGTGACGGCTGGGAATTCAGGTTGGATGGGTTGGAAGGAAATAAAAAGTGTTAGGTAAGTGATTTTCAGGAGTGATGATGGTTTAAGAGGATTTTAGTGATTTTGTATGGGAAAAGTGAGGGAGAGATGACAAAGATGTAGATTTTCGCTTAAATATTTTTTTAATTTAAATTTTTTTCCGTTTCGTAGAATTACGAATTTAGAGAAAATGTTTTCATAAATTTGGTAAAATTTAAATTCTCTATTACACAAATTTATTGCAATTTTTTATAAAGTTCGTAAATTTTATTCGATTATTTCGTAAAACCACAAAATTTACAGAAAATATTTGCATAAATTTCATGAAAGCTGAAACTTTACCTTTTATAAATATTTTCCTAAAATCTAGAATTCACTTCAATTCAATCATCTCATAACTTTACAAAATCTGCTGCAAATTTTTATACAAATTCACAAATTCCACGAATTTCTCAATATATTCTTAAAAGCCGCAAAATTTCCCCATTTTCTCCCAAAATCTTCACTCTCCATTTGCCTCAGTCACCATTAAAACACCGAACATGCAGTAAAGCCAACATTAAAAGCACCCCGACATCACTCCACACTCAAAACCCCACAAGAAGAAAACATATAAATTAAAAAAAAAACTTCTTTACTGAATTTAAACCGCAAAAAACCTTCGGTGTCATCAATAATTCCAAACGAGCAAAAGAGAAAAAAAAATAAAATCCCGTCACGTACATGACGCCAGTCAAAAGTTCATTTCCAAAGGATCAACACAAATTGCAAGAGAAAAGTAGAGAAAACACTTTCACACTTGACAGAACCCCTTTTCCACCATCAAGGGTTTAATATTATTATTATTAATAAAGTTTAAAAAAATCCTAACCATTTAAACGTAATCGCTTCACCCCTTTATACCCTTATATATATCTTTTTATTATTTCTTTTACTAAAAAACGTTTGCTCAAAGAAACTTTAAACTTTTCATGAAGATAATTGAAACAAAACTTGAAAGTTTTTTTGCATTTGAAGTGAAGTATGGAGTTTCTTAAATGAGACTTGACTGAAATATTTAAGATTTTTTAGAAATTAAGTTTAATATGCCTTGTAATGTGTTTAGAGTTCTTAGCAGGAAATGCTCATTTGAAAGTACTTTAACTGCAAAAATCACTTAAAAAGTGCAATTTAATGTCTAAATGTGGTACTTCCGATTAAACTTAAAATTTTCGCGAAGCTGAGTTTAACATGTCTACTTAACTGCTACTGTGGTTTGAATGCTTAAATAAACAGGAAGTGACAATTAAAGGCACCTATAACTTAAGTGCAAAAACTACATTTTTAGTGTACAGTACTTGTTATGTAAACACAGCACTTCCGGTTGGGATTTTAATGCTTAATGTTTATAACTTATAAATAATAAAATACATGGTATTTTATTCTAAAATAAAAAAAATTATTAATTAAACCGGAAGTGCCTTTTAAATAGACTCTTAATGAAAAAAACATAACATCCACTTCCTGTCAATTCAGTAACTCATAATTTACATTTGTTGATCATGTGAAAAAATTCCAAACCCATAATCAAACCAAAAGAAGCTCCTTATCATAAAAAACTACGAATTACCCAATTAGAATGACCAGAAACAGAACTTCCGGTCAACTTAATACCTTGAATTCACACATCACCAACCTAACCACCTGTAGCACATGTCCAGATAATATCAAATTTCCAACCAAACTGAAAGTGCCATTAAAATCAGCTCCAAATTGCTAAAATCTCAAAAAAATTCCCAATTACTGTAATTAAAGCTGTAAAAAGTCACTTCCTGTTAAGTAAAAACCCTGAAACTTATTTACCCAATTTACAATTTACCCAATTTACAATTTACCCACTTTCCCTAATTCCCTTTTCCTTTAAAAAATAATAAAAATTGCCTGAAATTGTCTTACCTGACTACATGGACGAAGAGGAGGAGGACAGTAATAACCACGATCGCATTCATGGTTTCTTGTGACGTCACACAACAGTTCGGGATATGGGGTGACTATACTCGGCTTCAACGATAGCCGTAGAAGAGAACTGTAATAAAAATATAAACAAATTAATTTTTAGTTATTTATTTACATATCTCGAAAAAAAAATTTAAAAAGTAACAAAAGAGGGTACAAGTTGAAGCAAAACGCATCACTTCATCCCTTTCACTAATCAAAACGACTTTTATCAGAGTAAGCATCGTGATAAGCAAACCGGTTGCCATGGCAACTCATACAACAGTTTGACGAGCGTCTTTGGCCAATCGGAAAACAGGTTGGAAACGTTTCCGATCCATCTTCAAGATGAAGATGAAAAGCCGATTTTTTTTTTCTTCTCTCTTTTTATACTCTCAATTCCATATCATTCAAATGTCATTGAAGAAATTGTTTATTGATCCAAAATTTCCCATAATCTCCTGCAACCATTATTCCCCTGGCGTGAAAAAATGGAAATTTTTAATCATCAATTCCAAAAAAGTTACACATAGCAAATTAGTGAGTTTACGTATGGTATTTTTTCCTTATAAATTTTAAGTTAAAATTAATTAAAAGTTATAACTAAATCACACAAATTTGGTTATAAACAGTACTGTACTGTAACATGTTCAGATGTTTTTTAGAAATGCATTAATGCTTCTCAACAAACATGGCGGCCATTAAGCTTATTAAAGAGAAAGAAAGAAAGGTAATATCTAATTTTCTCAGAGCAACTTAAAAGAGAAGAGCAGCATTAAATTGCGTGCTTAAAAATTCTCCCCGCATTTCTGGGATCCATATCGTCGCCCTGCCAATTATCTTGTAGCCATCTTAGCAACGGACGACAAAATAAGAGGCGTTTGGTTATCACAGGTACGTTCATCTTACTTTCTATCGATACTTGTAGTAAACAAGTCAATAAACGCAGAGTTTTGACCCGTTCGTGAGCAGGAATAAAAGCACGGGATTTATCGCGCTTTCAACGATTTGAAGTGAGATAACCGGATGCGACTTCCGGTTTGATTTAAAATTTAAAATTTTTTGAGAAGGTAATCGAGTAGTTTTTTTTAGTGTCAAATTTAATGTTTTTAGAGAAACCGAAAGTTTTACTTTTCTTGATACTAAATTGGTAATTGAATAGGACTTCCGGTTACAATTCTTAACTGTACGATTCGAAGTTAAAACCAAACCAAAAATTTAATAAACAATTGACTTAACATATTTGAAGTTGCTGTCCCTTAAAAATATCAACATTAACCAATAAATTCACAAATCGCTTATCTGCATTTCGCATTTCACAATACTTGGCAGCAATTTGGAGCGGTTGAAATAGCAACTTCCGCTTAAACTAAATCGTTGAAAATGTCTCAGGTCTTAGTTTAAATTATCGGCTAAGTGCCTTAAAATTTAAAGCTCCAATATCAACCGGAAGTGATTTTATAACCCCCTCCAAATCGTACGAAACCAAAATATGTAACAATAATTGAAATTCAAACAAATTTAAAACGTACTTCTGGTTAAAACAAACCATTGAAAATTTCACAGTTTTCACTTTGAAATTATTACTAGATATCCTAAAAATTTTAACTGCAAACTCGAACCGGAAGTGCCTGCAAAAACCACTCAAAATCACAAACAAAAAACAAAATCATTGACATTTTCATCTACTAACTCGACTCTTCTCTTTTAATATAATTGGAATATTGTCAATTTTTCAAATCAAAATTACAAGAAAACCAAAACAGTTATCACACTATCTACAGTACGTCAGTCTTATCTGCGATTGCAATTTCCTCTATTACTTTAATGAGCAATTTTATTTATCGTCTAAGACTGTCTCACCATTTTGTCACTCGTAATGACAGATCTATTAAGACTCGTTCTTCTCTTCTTTTTACAAGTGAAAAAAAAATAGTACACGACAACTTCAACCACGAAACACGATAACATTAGAGAATAGTATTCACCTGAGGCAAAGAAAGAAAGACACTCGACGATTTAATTTATGACACCCATCCAATGATTCATTTTCTGTTGCCAAGGGAACAACTGGGATTAAAAATTCAAATTAAAATCTCGTTTTAATTGCAATCAGTGAACGAGATAAAATATTCGTGAAAGTGGCCATTAAAAATTAATCAAATTATTATTTTTTTTAAATGTTTGTTTTGTAAAAATAGTAACTTTATTATTGTTAAAGGTTGAATTCAGTTGTTGAAACTGAATTTTCATTGTTAAAGCACGTGGTTTTAATGATGAAATCTAAACTTTAAGAATAATAATTGTATATTTTTAATAAGAAAAACTAAAATTGAACAATAAAAACCAGTATTCAACAATAAAAATTGTATTTGTAAAAATAAAAAGTAAATTGCAACAATGAAAATTAGATATGCAACAATAAAATAAAAACAATCCATTTAACAATCAAAAACCACCTGTTCAACAATGAAAACCAAAGTATTCTATAACAAAACCAAAACATCCAACAACAAAACCTATTAAAACCCTTTAAAAAAATTATTTCTTAACATTAAAAATTCATTTTCAAAAAAACTCACTTCAAGATATGTTTAAAAATAGATCTCCAAATAGAATAAAAATCAATTTCAATTTTCCATTTCTTCTCTCCTTTTTTTTCTTCATTTTTTTCAATTCATTTTTTAATTTAAATACGCAGAAATGAAACGTAAACAAACATCTATTTATTACAGCAAGAGTTCCTTATTTAATTTCACTCATTCAAACTCTCGAGTCATGCAAAGTCAATTTCTTAAAGCCAATTTTTTCCTTGGCCTCATCTCCCTTTTCTTATCCCAAAAGGTCGTTGTAATAAAAGAAAAAAAAATTCAATGAATGAAAAAAAAAGTCGAAACCGACCTGAAGTTCATCAATCCAAAAAGGGAGTTGCCAATTCAAATTTTTTGCTCCAATCCATCATTTCACTAAGCTCCAAGCGCCCTCTGTGGCAACTAAAGTAAACTGACACTTTGCCCCTTTCCCTGTACAATCAAATAATAAAAAAACAACATGTAGAAAAAAAGGATGATGTAAGAGCTTTTATTTGACTTTCTTTTAAGGTTTAGAATAGTTTAATGATGTAAAAGAAATCATTGTTACTTTAAGGCTTCTGTAGTGCTGGTGTTGTTAGATATGTTGCTGGTGTTTTGTTTATGTGGGTTTATGTGGCTTTAGGTTTTGTTATTATTCATACTGTGTAGACATTGATTCATAATGAGATTAAGGTAGGGAATGAAAAATGTATTTTTGTTTGTAATTTTTCATTTGGTCTTGCAGATGTTTTTAAAGAAGATATGGTATAAATATTTCTATGAAATTGTAAATTATTTTAATATATAGTGGAGTCCGCGAGTAACGACCTCGGTTATAACGACATTTTTATTTTTTCTCACTCTAACTCAAGCAATGCTAAATAATCCTGTTATAACGACATTTTATGAGTGATCCTTTAAATGTCGTTACTCGCAGACTCGACTGTATTTTGTATATGTAAGCTTAGATCAGTTAAAGCCATAATCCCACTCCTACATCATTATTAAATTAAATTTCATTGAATAGCCATATTCTTTATAGGTACCGTAAACCGGGGTGACTTTGCCAAAGACCAAAGTTACCTTTAGAAGTTTAAAAAAAATAAAAGTATTGAAGTTTTATGAAAAACAAAATTTCTGGACATAGATTAGAGTGTGCTCTATTCAGCAGATATTTTGTTTTTAGTGTCAGGTTAAGTAATTTTGAGTAAACAATTCAAAACTGGACCCCAGTCAAAATTCCAAAAAAATCTCCCAAAGAGATATTACCTTGAGCCAAATCAGGTGTGAGTTTGCCCACATTGTTATGGTGATAAATGAACCAAATAAACAGACAAAAACAAGTTTGAAATTCCAGAAATGATAAATAAATGCAGCATTATGATAATTTCCCATAAATGTCTCATATTGATTCTAAAAATGTACCCATACCTATGTTATACTGATCTGTGATCACATATTGTGATAAAACATTATAAAACTGTATTCTAACCTTCTGATAATTTTTTAATGATGTTGTTATTTTCTTCTACAATTAAAATTGTAAACAACTAAATAACAGTCATAAAACTATATTCATTATTGTTACAACAATAAATAACACTCTTGAACTATTATCCCATTATTACACCATTTCAAAATCAAATTCCTCATCTTCCCTTACATCATTTCCTAAAACAACAACAAAAAAAAAAAAAAAAAAAAAAAAAAAAAAAAAAAACAATTTTAGTTGCAAGTAAAGCACCATCTTATCTCACACTCAAGTCTTAGTCTAAGGTAACTGCAGTTTTCTTTTCTTTTTCATCCACTGCTTAAATATTTATACTCACTTACGCGCAGTCTCCAAATAACCGCAGCAGCGCAACTAAAACCAAAGCCATTCCAGCTACATATTCCATTCCATTCCATTCCATTCCATTCCATTCCTCTCCATCTTCTATCACCACAACACAAGTAGTCCAAGGTATAATATCCTCTCATCCTCCATTTCATCTCCAAGCCATAGGAATTTCTTACTATTATTAACCTCTAAGACTTCCTAACACTCTTTTTCCATTTTTCCAGTCAGTTAAACCTCTCTAGTTATTAGAAAAGCTCACCCTTATTATGACTATAATTAATTTCATCAGATAGGTTTCATTGTGCACCCTAGGGTTTGAATTCTGCCTTGATTTAATAACTGTGGGATTAATTGCAATTTGCATCTCACTATTATCCATCCCTCTGGTGAAAAGAAAATTAAAAGTACTCATTAGTTTAAAAAGTAGAAATGAAAATGTGGAAAAACAGGATTGTTGTTAGAATAAGGTTTTTATTATTCAAATACCGTAGGGGTTTTAAGTAGAGAATATTAATATTGTCTGTAACTAGAGATTTTTAGTGTTGAAAGAATGATTTGCATTGCTAAGTTAGTAATTTTTTTTTAGTAAGTTATTTTTACTATTGTATTAATGTTTATAAATGGTTTAAATTGTTTGAAATATTGGTTCATTGTTAAAAATCTAATTTTTTTGTTGAAAGAATAATTTTTATCCAATGTTGTAATGTAATAATGAATACTTTCATTGATTAAAATAATGTTACATTGTTAAAACTTAGAATATATATTGTTGACATAATAATTATTACTAAAAATTGTTTCATTTTTACAACAAATGCATTGTTTAAAAAATTATTTCTATTGTAAAAAAAAACAACTTAATTTCCATTGTTGCAATTGTTAAAAATTATTTAAATTGTTAAAAAAAACCCAAATTTAATTGTTAAAACACTTGTTTCCAAAATTTATTTTATACATTTTCCTCAATACACTACTCCATTTCAACAATGCACATATTGATTATTTCCTGCATCAACCTAAATATTTAAACAAAAACAACAAAAAATATACACTAAAACAAGAGTAAATAAAAAGAAGCTTATTTTGGAGATTTATCTAATCCGGGTAATAAAAATAAAAATATCAGTGTATTCAATGTATACTTTATGAGCCATTATCATTCAGATAGACAATAAAACTCTTGATGTATCATCTCCAAACTTCACGAGATAAACTGTGAAATAAGCCTCCAGCAGCAAACCAAATCACTTGTACGCCAAGAATGACTGGAATGTTTCTAGCCAACAGTATTTTTTCTCCCTTCCATCTTTACTAAGCCGCCCTAAACTCTATAGGAATGTAAACACAAAACCCGCTAGTAGCTTCAACAACAAATGACAATAATATAAACCGACATTTTTCTTTCCCGCTTTTAGGCATTGTTTTTAACAAAATATTTGGCAACATATTTTTAATTTTTGTAAAGTGAAGTATTTGTATTGAAAAAATGATGTTTCAACAATAAATTTAAAATTTAATCATTTTGTCACTTGAATATTGTTTGTTATTTGCTATTTGTGGTGTTATTGTTTCATTTTGCGATAGATTGAGTATGACCAAAAGAACCGCTAGCAACAATTATGACTATTTCTTCCTTTCTCACTACCTTACTTCTTTTCTTAAAACTATTGTTGCAACACTTAAATTTATGTTTACACCAAGAAAAATTTTCAACAATAAATTTGTTTTAACAACTAAAATGTTGTTGCAATGATAAAACTAATAAAAAAATAAACTTTGACAAACAAAAATGCCTCTTTTAAACAATGCAACAAACTTTTAACAAAAAAATAATCAACAATGCAAGCTGCTTTCAAAAATAAAAACTATTGTTTCATCAATTAAATTTACCCTTTTAACTATAAAAAAATCGTATTTGAATTACATTTCAACAATAAAAACCAATAAAGCCAGCCTTCCAACAATACCACTAAGCACAATTACTCTTTATTCTTTAACAATAAAAAGCAATGCTGTAATATTGAAAAATCACTCAAAAAAAATTAAAAAAAATTTAATAAAAACCAAAAATTAAAACCCAAGTATACAAATTCCTCAAAATCCCCTTATCTCACTTCACTTCTAAAATCTCTTATTTATTTATTTATTTATTTATTTATTTACTTATTTATTCCATTTCCAAATACTCACAAACCTGCTGTCTGCAATTAATAAGAAATTAAGTATTTGTCTCTACCTTGAGCACTTGCTCAGGCTTAATTAGAGGCTTTCTTAAAGCCCAGATGCAAGACTTAAGACACAAGTTTGGTCTAGAAGCAGCGCCGCCTGCATCTCAGACCACAAAGCACAAGTTTCATCTAAAACTCAACAAACAACAAATCCTCCAGTGTTTTCTCAAACTTCAATTCGAAGCTTATCATTTTAGTTGAAATCAATGATTTATAAGTTGAAAAATGGCTTAATCAGATCAAAAAGGCTTTTATTGGAGAAAATGGGTAAAAATGTGTCAACAAATGCCGAATAGAGATTTAGAAATAGATTCAAAGCTTTTAAAGTAAAAGTGAGGAAAACCAATAAAAGTTGTACCGTTTTTTATCGAGTTGGTGAATTTTTTATTACCGATTTTCTATAACTTTATTCCCACTCAAATTGCTTGACCCCAGGTACATCAACAAGTCTTGGGAATCAAAAATACATTTTTTTCATTTGTAAACATCACCATGGCAACTTTATCATTTTCTTGCCCCTCAACCCAAAAAGGAAGAAGGAAAAATAGAGGCTCAGAAAAAAATCAGTTTGGTTACGAATCATCATGCACCGTTTCATCCAAATGTCCTTCCTTCATCCCCAATCGCGTTGCTATGGCAACATCAAGAGGTGTGAAGGGAAAATCGCACGTTTGACTTTACGTTAAAAATTAGCCAGGCGTAAAATCAATTAGGCTCTATCTAAACCATTATTTTTACCTAAAGTTTTTGCCAAACTAAAAAAAATTACATATTGTAAAATGTAAACATCTAATGTAAAATTAAGGGTTTTAATTTTAAAGTGTCTAAAGTTGAGCTATTTTTTAGTCATTTAAGCAGCCTAAAAATTATGCAGGGGTCGGAAAGTTATGTAAAATCCTATTTTTTTTCAGGTGACATTTTCTGATTAAAAACAAGAAATAAACACCAATTATGCTATGCAGACCTCAAATATCTGAATTTTAATTTGCATATAAATTCATATTTTAAAGGTTAGGGAATATTTAAGGGGCTTCAACATATTTGGCTGTTAATTTTCAATTTATTTTATTTTTTACGAAATATATTTTTTGTTTTAAATTCAAAAACGTATTTTGTCAAAAATTACTAATCAGTAATTATAAGTTGCCCGTGTGAAAAATTCCAATAGTGTCCTATAAAATTCTTATAAGCTTTCAAATTGTTGCACAATTTTCAACAGGTTCTCATATTTTATAGAATGCGAGAATTAATAGTTTCGTATAGTTTTTATACATTTTCTATGGAATATCATAACTGTGTAAAACTATAATTTCTAGGTTCATATAGTGTTCTACTAGAAACTTAAATCTATTTTTTATAATTATGCCCTAAAGAGTAAAATATTTAAAAATTGTAAAAAATGTTTTGGGATTAATTTGAGATAATCATAGTCATTATTTAAATGTTGGGATAAATTTTTTACTCCCATTTCTAATTAAAAAAAATAAAATTAAGAGAAAATGGAGAAGATGGGCGATCATATTTTTATTACATACTCCTAAAAACGTTTTCATTGATAAAATTCCCCATTCTCGATCCTTATTAAAAAATTGCAAAAAAAAGTAAGGTTATTTTCTATTAAGAAGACTAAAATTTTATTACCAATCCCCAGAAAAATTTTTCAATAAAAAAATTCCATTGAAAAAAGTTTCCATTAAAATATTTGATAAAAAATGAAGGCAATAGTTTTTTATTTTACATTTTTTTCCCTTCGCGTTTACTTATATTTTTATTGTTCATATCCAACAAAAACATTACAGAATGTGGAGGTAAAATTATTTAAAAAAAATATTTATGTACTGTATAGAATTATAATTTTACTTCCACCCCTAATAGTTTCCACTCAAAAAATCTCATTAACAATAAACCCCCAACCCCACCCACCTCTATCCCTCATAAAAAATTTTAAAATGAGAGTAATTCCTCATATTTTTTTACATATAAAAATCAATTTTTATTCCCCACACCCTAAAATCCTCCATTCAAAAAAGTGGGGATAAAAAAAATAAGAGTAATTTTTTTTTTTTTTTTTGCAAAACTTTTACACAACAACGTATATTTTTATTTTCTACTAAAAAAAAAAAACCATTGACAAAAACTCCTTATCCTTCCACCACCCCCACTTTTAGAAAAAAAAAAAGACTTATTTTCCCTCACCATAGAAATTTTTCCAACTCTAAGCCCGACCGCACGCGAAAGTCATGGGATTGGGAAGCGGCAAAGATGATTGATCTAGCAGCAAATGTGAAAATGGGGTCGCCAGAGGGTGCCTATAAAATTTCCCAACAGACCTCACGACAGCGACGGAAACAGATCTGCGAACAAATAAAGACGGTGGCGTCTTATGGAAAATTGAAGGAGCTCACTCTTCTCAATGACGCTCCTTCTTCTCCCGACTCTTAACCCTTTCCCTTCGCATCCCTTTATTTCCCAATGGACTTACCAATTTCCAATCTTTTTTTTTCCCTTCTCTCTCTACTTTTTAAGTCACAATAAAATTTTTTTAAGTGCATTTCGAACTCACCAAGCCTATAAAATGCACGTATTAACTAGGCAATTTCGAATTGAATAAGACGCGTTGTCTGTGCAATTCGCAGTCCAATGGTTTTTACAACATTTTTTATAAAAAGAAAACGGATCTTTATGACTTCTCGCATAATTTCATCTCAAAGTCGGCAAGATGTGCGTAATCAGCAGCATTATGCGCTGTTTACTTGTGTTGGGTCTTGGGTTTGAGTTCGGCTTTGCCTTTGGGCTTTGCCTTTGGCCTTGCAGTGCAGCATTAAAATAATTAATTGAAAATTTGTACGCTTGATACCAGATGCACAGCTGTCTGTTTATTATCACTGAATATTTCCATGAATTCACGCGCTTAGAATTCAGCGATATCATAAATTAAAAGTTCAGAAGTTAAAGGAATCCGAGTGGGTTACAGTATAAACTGTGTGGTAATTGTGGAAAATTTGGGTTATTTGGGTTAAAGCAATGCGTAAGATGTGTAAGATCTTGTCTATAGAAATTTTTTACGTTCTGTTGCAAGATATAATTGATGCAGTGCTACAAGCTGTGTTATTAGTGTTGCGTTTCTTCATCTTGAAATTATATATTGTTGCAAGTTGCTTTCAAATTGTTGCTTAGCATAGATTACAACAATAGATAATATTATATGATAAAATTGTAACAGTTTGCAACAATATGTAATCATATTGCAACTCTATAAAAACAGTTTGCAACAATACAAATACACGTTTTGCAGTTCGGCATGAAAAATGGATCGACCATAATTTAGTATTAAGAATATGCTTAAATAAGCTCAGGTCTAAGTTAAATCTACAGAATAAAACCTTTTCTTAAAAACTGTAGCAACACTGTTTAGTAAATTAAAACAATGTGCAACAATAATTAAATACTCAACTTAAAAAAAATTATAAATTCCTCTTTAACAATATAATCACTCACGATTTCTCATTTACAATCCCGTTAAAATCTAAACTCATCAATTCACACCTAAACTCCCCACACCACGTCCCGAATTCCAACCTTTCACAGCGGACCACACGAAGTCAAAAATCCGTAAACCCAGTAAAATGTCACACCTTTCGCCAACATTCTACGCACACATCACTCAACCGCAAGCATTTGCGAGTACAAATAAACAAACCCCTCGCTCTCCACGAGCCAAAATCAACACAAAAACGCCATCATACTGGCAAAACAAACCCAACAAACATTATCAATCACATATCACAAATAGAACACACAAAATAAAAATAAAAAACCTCATCACACATCCCCTTGAAATTTGAAACTCAAACTTCACTGCCATCATCGAATTTCCCTGGCCACTGGCCACTGGCCACCGGTCCGCTCTCATCAAGAGATTCGCTCAAGGGCCCCTCGCGCTCGACCGGGCGAAACCTCAAGGTCCGTGACCTAGAGACACCTTTAATTAACCTGAACGAATAGTCTTCATTATATTCAAACGCAAACTGGGCTTTCGAACAAGAGCGTTCTAATCAGGCGCAACGGCTTCTACTCTGATGCTTGTCATCTGCGTTCACGGCTAAATTAAAATTTAATTAATCACTAATGAACATGTTTCTTGCAACCGCTTTTGATCGACAAGGAAAAGCAACCCCCTTTTCTGAGTTAAAATACCAAAAAATCGCGAGCGAAAGGGAAAAAAGTTGACATCGACGACGTTTAAGAGAGTTTATTGATTCGGTTGCTTTGAAGCGCTTTTCTGCATTTTGGCGGTTCGTATCTCGAATTTCATCTCGGTTCGAGTAAATGACGTAACCCGAGAGATGGCAAAGGCAACTGAATGTGCATTTCAATTGTTGAAGCTGAATGCCATTGTTAAATGCAACAATAATAGTATTGCAATAACAGTAACAATATTTTACAATCACAGATTGTTTAAAATGAGTAACGATTGTTGCATTAAATATTGTTAAAAACATCAGAAATTATCTATTTCATTAGGAATGTGCAATAACTCTGTATCTTAAAACCCGTTAAAGATGGGGATAAAAAAAAATTAGAAAATTGCAGAGCATTCTTAGATTAGTCTAAATATATAATTATAAAAATATAATTAAACCACATAACTTTTAAAATTCTAATTTTAAATTAACACTACAATCCCTGCAGACAAACGGTATCTCCCTAAGCAGCTCTAACAACAGAACAATGCAAGTCCAGACACATGCAATACTTAAGATACCAACAAACAGGCAACAGCTCTGTTACTTTAGATAAGCTTCTCTTTTCGTTTTGTTTTATTGTCCATCTCAAGAGATCTCCTCGAACACAAGGTTCCATTTCACCGTCTATCACTCTTGCCCACTATTATTGACAGCTGATCTCATCTGCAGCTACTGACCTCAAAGACACTTTACTTCAGCAAAATTAATTAATTACCAGACAAATACCCTTTTATTAACAAAACCACCAAACTTTCTTTCAACCTCCATTTCTTGTCCGCAAACTCTTGGACGCTGAAAAATAATTCAAACTTAAACACGGTCCTTAGAGCGCGTGTGGCATTGGCTAATTGAATTGCTGCACCCCTCTGGCTCATTACATGATTAGAATGCAAACACTCTTCAACTCCAACCAATGCCAATGGCCATCCGCAACCAACCCACTAATTCGATAAACACCGACACAAAGTTTCCAACTCCTGCTCCCAGGGGGACACTGCCAACACTCGCACTGGATGTGCCTTAACAAACCACTCACTCATCTAATGAATGTCTTGCAAGAATTGCCTCTCAAAATCACATGGCAGTCAATATAATAAGCTTTCCAAGAGATCAATGCAAATATTTGTATCGTTATCGAAAAGTCTTGCAGTGGCCTGCGTCCACTCATTGATGAGTCTCATCACTGCATCAATGATAAATATGTATTTTTTTAACCCTCAAAATACGAGAAAAAACTTGTTTTTGTTGTGTACAAACAAGTGAACAATGCCACGTTCTTTAAACAATATTGCCTTGTACAAAAGATTTGTTTTGTTTACATCGCGTTTACAGGGGTTCATTAGCCGGAAAAAGAACAACACTAACCCGTTGTCGCCAAACTATTTTATGTGCTGTGTTTTGACTAATTGAAATTAGATGTGACATGTGTAACTGTTTCGACTTACAGAAAGACTGAAAAAAACCCAAGGACTGCCTGTAGTTTGTGTAATACAGGGTCATCGAAAATGATGGACACAATTTTAAACTGTTATTATTAAAAAAGTATTGAATGTATATACACATGTGGCATCTTAAAATGTAAAGAAAAGTTCAAAGTTTCATTTGACCTTAGTACATTTCGACATGGGCACCATTTGTAGCTCTGGTGATGTCTAAACGGTATTCAACCTCCTGAATCATGTCCAGAGTTACAGTTGCAATTGCTGCAACGACCCTCTGTTTAGGGTGCTAGATGCTGCAAACTCCCGCTCCCGCGCATGCGCTGTTTTAAGCATCACGATTTCACAAGACCAAATGAAACTTTGAACTTTTCTTTGCATTTTAAGATGCCACACGTGTATATACATGCAATACTTTTTTAATAATAACAGTGTAAAATTGTGTCCATCATTTTCGATGACCCTGTATTTATGATTGTGTAATTTAAAAAAAAATTGTAATTATATGTCATAACACAGTTTTCGTATGGCTAAAGTAACTGCTGACAACTTTAAGCATTATTCCTTCCTTTCCTTCCATCCCCTTCAGAGCATTAACTAGTAAAGCTGCCAAATTTTTTATACTGGATAAGCAAGGGGCAGCAAAATTTAGAAACTTTGCGAAAATGTAGAGTTTTAATACAGTATTACCTAACTATGACAGAAATAAAGAATGATAGACTTATCTTGTTCATTCTCTCTCTACTTTTCTTGTCATAGACGGCTTTATTTCTTTGATCTCTGCTCCCAAATAACTCAGTTACAGTTATTTGGGAGCAAAGATCTTTATCCTTGTATATTTAAGCCAATGATTAAACACCACCTGACTGACTCTTACTCAGCCATTATTCCTTTGCATCTTACGTCCTACCATAGTCTAAACGTCCTCACACAAAGCTAAACGTCAAAATCTCAAATTCCACAATGCGTTACACTTCAATTTTCCGTTAAATCTCTATTAAATTAAAATACCGTAATCATGAAATGAACAACATTCAACAATAACCTTTATTGTTAAAGATAAAAAATTGTTAAAGATAAATTTTTTTAAAAAATAAGTGTCTTTTTAACCAAACAACTTTAAACACTAAATTTTATTATTGAATAAATATCTTAATTAACAATTACAATCATTACAAAACAAATGCAATAATTTCACCATTAAATAAATGCAACTGATTTATGCCATCATCATAAATCAAAACTTAAAAAAAAACCTTCAATTCAACACTACATTTCCTGTAACTACTGTATTCAATGCCCGTTACCGCTACTATCAAATACCAGACATGCGAAACTAATTGATGATACCGCAGACACCATCTTTGTCCGCCGAATTTTTTTGTAGCAAAATTAGTCGAGTGAGTTATGTATATTCCCATTGCCTCCCTTTGCACTGGTGACAGCAGTGGCTGCTCGTATGAATTATAACGAGTGAGCGCCCTCTATCGTTTCACAACACCCGCGACAAACTTAGATTGAACCGAGCCATGAAATATAGCCGGCGCAGATTGCATTCACTATAAAAGAAGGCGCGTGCTTGGCGCTCGATGCTGTGTACATGGCAGTGTAAGATGTCAGCCAGTGTTTGATCAATGAATGTGTGCCACTGTTTCTGCGCGCCAGTCGAAACAACATCCTGTCACGTCCGCCACACCGCTTCGTGTGATTGACATTTTGCTACCAATTTATTGATGCCCCAGTAATTCTCTCGTGCCGCACGCTTCGCGACTGGTCTTCCACGCTCGTTTCTAGGCAAAGTAGCAATTAAAAAAGCTGAATTAAAAATTTCTAAATTTTACAGTGCAATCTAGTGTTTAATTTTGTAATTATTTTTATTTAGATGACTGTTAAATTCAATTTTTTACAATAGTTTTTCAATTAATTTTTTATTGCTATCTAGTGACTAATTCTATAATTATAGATGGCACTTTTTGATACTACTGTAGAATTTTTGTAGTTAT
>JAQFZP010001811.1:0-16821 GCA_034695745.1 Geophilus truncorum
TATTTAAGTGTAAATGAGTAGAAGGATGGTGTAAATAAGCTTTTAACACTTATTTACACCTCACATTTTTTACTGTGCATACTTCTTGTCTCTCGAGATATTGTGATTGGAGCAGCTCAACAGATGTGCCTGACCCTGAGCCCTGACTTTGATTTGACGCGATCTGGTACTACGCAAGCCCGTCTAGCAGTGCGGGACGTCGGACCTACGGTATGTGCTTTTCCTTCGAATTATTCCCCATCTGGAATCGTTATGCGATTCTAGGGGCGAATATCCAGAAGTTAGAAGATTCATTTTGTAACGAAACGAAGTAAATTAATCCTGGAACGAGACTAACGAGAATATAACGTCAAGACAGCCATAACGCTGTGCTAACGTCATATTCAAATAGATATACAGTAGTCTAAGGTGGCAAATTAGTGGTTCTTACTAGAGATCCTGCAGCCGCTCTGCAGGCTGAACTAAATCACGTGACACGCTGTTTAGTACAGCCTTGGACTAATACACTAATACACTGGTGTATTAGTCCAAGGTACAGCCGAGAATACGATATAACAATGACGTCAAAACGTAAGATTCGACCAATCAAAACGTTAGAATTGACTTCCAAAGTACCAATCAAAACGCTGGATATTTACAACATGGCGCTTAGAATTTTAGTATTATGGATTTGCCCAGCAGCCTCCAACAGTTGTCCAGTTTTCCAGACGAAGTCAGATAAAGCCCAGTTGTCGTAGAATTGGTTGTCAAACTCTTTTCTTGTTACAAGTGGCGTCCGCTACAGGATCGCCATAGTTCAGTCCTGTTATCTAAAATAGAAACGAACTTAATTCGATTTTATTCAACCACGTCGAAAAATCATACATGGCGCCACCAAAAACTAACACCAGTCAACTAACGAAGGCCGGCGATACGAAACCTGAAAAGAAATGTATAAAAACGTCTTCTGAACCGAAAACCGTCATTTATTCGACAGATCCAACAACTCCCATCCCGGCATGGCATAAACTGTGCATTGATGTTGGACGTCAACCCGCCGAGTTTAATTTTAAAGGAAATGCGTTTTATTCGTGGTTTGAAAAGAATGGCTCCGACAAATCCGGTCACAGCCGTATCGATCAGTGTAATGGATCGAACGATTCGTTAGATGACGATGAAGTCGAGCAACGTCGACTCCAGGAAGAAGCAGATGAGGCTGAAGATAAACGCTTGTTTGAGGAACTTAAGAAATTAGATAAGCGTCGGAAAGAAATCGAAGATAAGATCAAGCAGAATACGAACAGACGGATAGTAATCGCCCGTCGTCGCGCCGAATTAATTACTAAAAAAGTAAGAACTCCAATCAATGACCGACTACTCCGTTATACCGCGGAAAACGAGTCGGTAGCCACCGAAGTCCCAGGAGATGATTACAATTTTATCGACATCAACGGTGGGTTGCATATCTTCCATACGGCACTCGAATTGGTCACTTGGCTGAAAAATAACCCGGATTTAATTCCGGAAGGAAGCGAAGTCAAGAAGGCAAAGAAAAAGGATCCCGATCATAAATATTTTCGAAGCCAAGACGTAGTCACCTTTAATGGACGTGGGAAAGATTGTACATTGGTGGGACAATCCCAGACTTTACGTCGGGCAGAGGAATTTCTAAAATGCGACGAAGGTGGTGACGAACAGCTGCAGGCTAACGAAGAGCTAGAAGAATTCCGAACTTTTTACCGTACCACGACGGGAAATGACGACTCTAGGAAGACACATTTGTGCTTCGCCTGCAAGGAGCCCGGACATTTCGCCTACAATTGTCCAACGCGTAAATCGAATCGGGGCACATCTTCGAAACGTCCTGCAAATCCGCCAACACTTCCTGCTAGACCAACACCAAAACGGATGCGTACCGAAAACTTCACCATCACGATGGATACGGCGCAATTGGTACTGCTCATCAGTAACGCCGTAATTGACGGATTAGCCCCTTTCATCGAAATTCTCACGACGTTGGTGCAACAAGGAATCTTTAGAGAAATAGACAACGCGTCTAAAATTATGCAAAAGTTATGACGCGATCAGACTTTGTTATAATGCCTGAAGCTCCACTAAATTTCTATTATTTAGTGGGATCTTCCTCTATACTGTGTGAAATTCCGTTTGTGTGTAATAAAAGTAAGACCAGAATCCAAAGTAATTCAATGAATAAAGTTTAGCTTTATTTTCTCCACTTGTACAAAGTAATTCAAATAAAAGTGACTGCCAACTGTTTAACACAATGTGGCGCGTTGGTTCTAGGCGTTTTGGTTGTTCTTTTAAGAGAACAAACCATGTGGGTTCCAGTGCTGAGGCGCTAGGATGACGGTTTGGCTTGTTGCTTTGTAAAGAAACAAACCTGTTGCAGCTATTTCCTTTGCTATAGGAAAGAGCTATGGTGGGTCTTAATTGGAACTTTGCTAGTTCTCAATTAAGAAGCTGTGCTTACTCCTAGATTTTGTGATAACTCTTCCCTTTTGAGTAAAGGAAGAGTTTGATGGAAACTATTCTCTGTTAATTCAGAGAAGAGTCTGTGTTGAATTGCTATCTCCTTTATGGAGGAGAGAGCTGATGAAAACTATTCTCTGTTAAGTCAGAGAAGAGTCTGGTGAAAGCTATTTCCTTTAAGGAAAAAGCCTGATGCTTGTAGAAAGCTGTTTCCCTTTTTCTAGGGAAAAAGCCTGATGATGCTCAATATCCAACTTTGTGTAGTTGGATAGTGAAAACTGGTTGATTTCAATGCTCAGCTTTATCTGGCTGAGCAGTGAAGAAGTGGCATAAAACTCATAGCAGAAAGTCCTATTTTGGTAAGTCCTGTTAGTTGAGTTTGTTGTATGCCTTGTGTCTTGTTGTCTCGAGTTTCCTGTTGCTGGAGGTTTTATAACCTTCCACAGGAAACAGGGTGGCTCCCTCTACCGGGAAGACACCATTGGCTGCCTTGGTGAATGACATCACCTAAGGGTGGAGTTAAGGCTCACCCACCTGGATCATGGCCGGGGGTGATTGCACCTGAGAACAAAGGGCGTCAGGAATGCGCGGCCATAATTGGGCGCACCTGCGGCGGGACAAAGGAGGGGTGGAAGCACGCGGCCATAATTGGCCACACGTGTCACCAAAGGGGTGAAAATGCCAGTGACCCAGTTTTAACTTAGCCAACTTGGAATTTAATATTAAATTATTAAATTCCCTTTAATGTAACCAATAAGAAGAGAAGAACACATATTTAGAAGTTTTACAATATTTATTAACACACAGGGGACGTGGCTCTCGGGTAGAAATCACGTTAAAATATTAATTGTAATTAATTAGTTTTAATTACAATTTTACATCATTAAGGTTTCTCTTAATTGAGAATACCTTATTTCACGAATTAAAACTTTATATAATTTTAATCCTTTTCTCCTTTGTAACTCAAAAAACACCAAAGTTCAACTTTTACAGAAGTTAGAACTTGGAAGTTCCCTTTAAATAGGGACTTCCTTTTTAGGGAAGCAGCCAGTGAATTTTATTCCAAAATATCACTTCAGTTCCCTCCCTCAGCGAGCGTCTACGCCCGCGAATTACCGCTGCTTCCGTTGATCGTCCTTCCTCGACGGTGGAGGGCCGGGGGGTGTCGTCGACGGCGATGGTCTCTGCTCCTTCTCGTCCTGTTGGCCCCAAACCCTGATGATATGGGCCTTGATTTCACCGAATTTGAGGGCCTGCGCCTTGGTCACTCGGAATGAGGGCATACACGAGTCCCACTCTTCTCTTCTTTCGTCTGAAATTCGTCCACCGATTCTCACTGCGTTGTCGAATGCGACAAGCCCCACGTGGTAATGGGGAAACAGCACGCAGTCCGTCATTATTGTCAGCGCTAGGCCTAACTGGTAACGTACACCGAACAGGACTCCCGGGCATCCCCAATTCTTACTTCGGGTGATTAAATCTGTTGCCGCATTCACGTGCAACAACGCCGTATCCATTGCGATTTTTTGGTTTTTAGACAGACCAAAGACTATTTCCGTTTTCTGATTTCGATTTAAACTTCGAAATCTGTTTACTTCCGACACGATATCGGGATGTTGGGCGGCTTCTTCAAGCCTGCACCAACCAGCACACAGAGGCGACGTGGGTCTTTCGTCGTACGGGGCGGGGGGAACGACAGGGCTGTCGTCGCGTGGTCGAGACGATGCCGCCACGTTCATCACCGGAACCGTTTCTGTCGGTCCCGACACACGAATCCTTTTCGTTTTTCTATCGCCATTTTGAAAAATGGGCGATCTCTGCTCCGATCGCGATCGTTGGGTCGATCGTGAATGTCTCTTTTCCTCTCTACGTCTAACGTCAGCGTTATAACGTCGGGCCCACTCTTGTCTTTGCGTGCATTTCTTTGCGGCCTCCCTTTCGTGGTTAAATCGACGGTAGAATGACACGTGGTTGGCGGTTTGGTCGAGATGGTTGTAACCCCTTTCCGATGTCGCTGTCCAACTAATCACCAGTGCCTTGACTCTCCGTGTTTCGGCCTCTACGATCTTCTGGGCTTCGTCTGTCTCGAACGCCCTCATTCGATCGGACCACCGTTTAAATACGGTGGCCGCCTCCGGATTGGCGCTCTCCGGGAACGCCGACGATAATAAGGGATTCCAAAGCGGGGCGGGGGGATTGTGAAAGTCCCTGACTTCTTGACGCAACGCATGGGACTCGTTTTTATTAAAAACATCAGTTAGACAACGTCCCATCGTACCCCAGAACATCCGTAATTTATCGTTAAATTTCCTACGAAATTTAATCGGATTTTTGTCGGCAAAAACGATTCGGAAGGGCTCCGGAATCTCGGTCGTAAAGTACGTAGCGCGGGCCACTTGTGGTGGAGAGAGTGGTCCCCAAAGGTCGAAGGGTTTCTTAAAAACCTCTTCTTTCTCGGTTTCAACGTTCTCCTGTCGGGTAGTTTGGCTACCTCGATCGTCGGCCACGTGTTCAATCTCGTGTGCCTTTCCTTCATCCACCTCCATCGACGACGACACCGATTCAGTTTCGACGCCGTCCAGGTTCGCCTCTTCATTTACTGTCGTAAAGTAAAGGGCCGCCTCTTCATTCGAATTCTCACTTAACAGGAGTAATTCATCCGGTAAAAGATCGTTTACCTCCGCCGCAGTTATCTCCTTATTTTCGGGAGAAACGATTCTCAATTCGCCAAGTTGTTCTTGGACGATTTTCTCTGCCATTTTCGTTTAGTCGGAAAAATGTGGTGAAGAGCGTTTGTAGTTGCTGTCTGGATATTCGCTGGTGAATGGACAACCCAACTTGACCACGCGTTCGTCTTATGTAAAGTTGCAATGGACGCCACTAGGACGTTATCGCACTTCCGCCAAATGTCGTGCTCCGATTGGCCGATTGTTGAATCATCGGACAGGTGTGTCTTCTTGGAACAGGCGTTGGGGGGAGTTAAGCTTTTAATCCCCCTTACATCCTGGTTTCAACCCTTCGTTCACTGACCTGAAGGTCAAGTGCACGAAATATAAAATTTTATTCTTATATTTCATTTTCCAACATTTTCCGTCGTTCTTCTATTTAATTTATGGAAAACGACATCCGAAAATCACTTTAAATAGCGCATTTTCACTCCGATCGTCAAAAGTTCAAAAATTAAATTAATTCGAAATAAATTCAAACAATTATTTCTTGTAACTTTTCTTACTTCTTGATGAATGTTCTACAACTTCACCAACTTTCAGCTCAATTCGTTGTCAATTGAGTGAGAAACAAGCCTTTTTCGTTGTCACTTTGTACGATCGTCAAAGTTCGAAAATTGGCAAAAATCAAATCAATTCGAAATAAATTTAAATAAATATTTCGCATTAATTTTCTGACTCCTTGGTGGATCTTCTATGATCCTACCAACTTTCAACTCAATCTTTCAAGATTTGAGTAAGTTTTGGGCCTTTTCCGTTATATTTTTGCAACTTTGCAAAATCGAAGTAGGCGCGCCGCAACTTTTGGTTCCGTACATCGAAATAAATTTTATTTTACTCCGATTTTTTCGTTCTCCCTTATAAGTTTCTACTTAAAGGGTTCTTTCCTGAATTTTTCACAATTTTTGCTTCATTTATTTAATGAAATCAAACACGTTTCGAAAATTTTAAAAATAAAAACTATTTTTGATTTAATTAATTTTCTTTTTAACTTATCAACGTTTTTTCGTTTTGAAGTCAAATAATTAACCAATCCACGTCATTTCGCACTAATTTTGAATTTGTGCGACCTTTTTTCGTCTTGTAACTCCTTTTTGAAGTTTACATGCCGTGTCGGGCTTCCCTGCACGGTTGATGACGCGTTATCGCTCAATTCGGTAATCAGCGCCATCTATCGACAAAATTTGAAGCTCTCGTCGATAACTTCGTCGTTTCTATTTGTTTTTGGTGCTTTTTATTAATAAAACACCTTTCTATGACTTTCTTTATGTTAGAAATGTCATTTTTCCTAAGAAATCACTACAAACATGAAATAAATTTTTAAATAAATTTTATTTCTCTCTTTTCACTTGTGTTTCGCTTTTATAGTAAGTGAAACCTTCCGCATGATTTTTTAATAATATAAAAAATCGTCTTTCTTTTTCTTTTTTCTATTACTTCTTAAATTCATTGAAAAATGTGATTTTTTCTTTAAATTTCCTCTTTTCTTGTCCCTCATTTTTAAGTCTTTAAGCGCTTGAATTACATTAGGGTCAATTTCATCGTCTTCACTGTCAGAATTTTTATTTAAATCGACAGGGGCTACGGCTCGATTACTCGGGTCCTGATTTTCGTCTTTTTCCTCACTGTCACCGCTTTTATGGGTGTCAGTGGTTTCACTTTCGCCATGTTTACTCATTTTCTGAGTTTCCACGGCTACTTGTGGTTGCTGTTCCACTGAAATTATTTTCTCAGTGGTTTCTTTCTCTCTTTCTTTGACTGGCTCTTTAGGAGCCATCACTTCTTGTTCCACCAAAATTAAATTTTTGGTGGGGTCATCTACTACCTTGGCTACCTCTTTAGGGTTAGGGTTAGCCTCTTCCTCCCCCGATTGAGAGGCGATCTGCCGCTGCACTATTTGCTCATCGTCTTGCAGTGGCAGAGTGTCGATACATTTTGCTCCTGCTTTTGCCTGTTCTTGCCCTTCCGTCCAGACTTCTTGAAGGAATTCTGGGAAATATGGTTGCAACTGAGTGGCTGGAACCGATCTCATGATGGAATTATCACTCAACTTTTTTAGTTGGAATGCGTTCCCACCATGCTGCTTTATGATTACATATGGGCCAGCTCTTTGATCAGACAGGCCTGCTGTAATCCCTTTCTCTGCGCTAGACAATACATGTGTCTTAGCCCACACCAAGTCATTTACTTTAAATAATGTAAAGGGCTTCTCTGGGTTAGATTTTGCTAATCTTTCCCTTAAATCTTCAATATGGGCGAATAATTGCTGATAAGTGTCTGCTATTATTCTTTCTAATTGCTGGATGTAAATATAGGGTCTTTCTGGGTCTACTGTCAATATTTCGTCTGGAATCCTTGGATCCCAGGGCATTCTCAGCTCCCTTAGGAAATTCAGGAATGCCGGTGAAGCTCCTCTTGACCTCGATATTGCCGTCCTTAGGCTGAACGCAATTTCTCTTATGTATTCATCCCATTCACGATGCACGTCAGTGAATATTGCCAATGCGTATTTAATGTCTCGATTAAGACGCTCTACAGGGTTTGCTCTTGGGTTGTAGGGTGATGTGAAGCTTGGAGTAATGTTGAAAGTCTCGCAGAACGTTTTGTACACTCTGGAGGCAAACTGGGGCCCATTGTCACTAATAAGCTTGCGTGGGAAACCAAACCTCATTGCTACATCATACAGACAAGCAACCACTTTCTTGGCTGTTGGCGATTTTAGCACAAACAGTTCTGGCCATCTCGTGGCAACGTCCATAATCACTAATAAATAGCAATTTCCATGTTTTGAGGAGACTTTTGGTCCCATCAAGTCCACACTCAAGCAGTCAAATGGTGCATACGGTCCCAAATGAACTGGTGCATTCTTCTCCACTTGTCTAGGCTTACACGCCTGACAACGTTTACAGTGTTTGACAAATTTCTTAATATCTACTGACATCTTTGGCCAATAATATAGTTGTTTTGTCTTGTACATAGTGCCAAAAATTCCTGAATGTCCTGCTAAAGGATGTCCATGTGTGAGCCATAAAATTTTATATTTTAGGCTTGCAGGAACAACAACTTTTAATGCGTTTTCCTGACCCCTCAAATCATCTTGCGGATTTGGGTGGTGTTTCATCAACATTTGTCCCTCTTGTATGAAGGACAAGGCTTTATTTTCAAATTCAACTCTTTGTGCTTGAGTTTGAATTCTCTCTGGAAATTCTCGTTTCTCGAGAAATTTCAACCACTGTTGGCAATAAGGATCTTGCTGTTGAGCAGCAATGATCTCTGCTTTTGTTGGAGGGTCTCTGTTAATGTGCTTTTTTAGTTTGGCTAAAAAGGCGTGGATTGGTGAGTTATTTTGAACTACTTCAATTTCTCCCAATTCCCTCTGGCTCTCTGGGGCGTCAGCTTGATACGCTCGCGCCCAAAAACTGCAGAATTTAGCATCCTCAGTTTCCATCTCTTCTTCTGCCTTTCTTTCTTGCAAAGTAGGCACTTCATTTGCTCTTCCAATGTGCCATTTTCTTGGCTCATTGGGGCAAAAGGGCATGGACGAATCATTGTCACCCAGCTCCTCAGGTGGTACTTCATACTCCACTGGTGCTCTTGAAAGTGCATCAGCCACTACATTAACTTTTCCTGGCTTGTACTGAATGTCCAAGTCATTTGCAGTTAATTCCATCTGCCAACGTGCTAAACGCCCGCTTGGCTCCTTCAACGCCATCAGCCATTTAAGGGCTTGATGGTCTGTTTGGACTGTGAAACTAGTGAACTCTAAATATGGTCTGAACTTTCTAACTGCCCAGACCACCGCCAAACACTCTAATTCAGTGGCTGAGTAATTCTTCTCAGCCCCTTGCACTTTCCTGCTGATAAACATACAGGGTACCTCTTGCATCTTGCCCTCTATCTCCTGTTCTTGGACAAGAGCTGCCCCAAGACCAATCCTACTGGCATCTGTATGTAGGATGAAGGGTTTGTTGAGATTGGGTAAGGGCATACGCTCTAACCCAGCCAACATTGACTTCAACTTCTCGAATGCTTCTTTGCATTCTGAGCTCCACACAAACTCCTGGTCCAATCTTAAGAGGTTTGTGATTGGCACCGCTATTTCAGCATAACCGGGCAATAATCTTCCAAAAAAATTGATCATTCCCATGAACCTCTGCACTCCAGTCACATCTTCCGGTGCTGGAAAATTCGTAATTGCCAACACTTTCTTAGGGTCTGGCGCTATCCCTTTGGTACTTAGACGGTATCCAAGGAAAGCCACTTCCTGCCTACAGAATTGGCTCTTCTCTGGGTGAACATGCAATCCTGCATCGGTCAACCGCTTCAGCACTGTATCTATATGGATCATGTGCTCTTCAAATGTCTTGGAGACAATTATTATGTCATCCAAATACGCCCACGCATAATTGTGTAAGGCGTCTCCCAAAACCTTCTCTATCAACTTTTGAAATGTTGAAGGAGCATTCACTAATCCAAACGGCATCACATTGAACATAAGTCGTCCTAATGGTGAATAAAATGCAGTCATTTCTCTGGCTGAATTCTCTAACTCAACTTGCCAATAACCTTTAGCTAGGTCAATGGTTGAAATCCACTCAAATTCTCCTATTTCTCTTAGAATAGCTTCTATAGAGGGCATTTGGATGGGGTCTATCTTAGTGTGTTGGTTAAGCGGCCTAAAATCTATACAGAGTCTTGGCTCACTGCCTTCCCTCATCACCAATACAATGCGCATGGCGTATTCGCCCGTCGCAGGTGTCACAATTCCTTTATCTAGCAATTCTTGACACATTCTCCTAATGATTTCTCTTTTCGTAGGGTTTAGCCCTCGAAATGGCACTCGAATTGGCTTATCAGTTGTCAATTCAATTGTGTGTTTCACCAAGTGTGTTCTACCAGGTGTCTTAGATAACTTGCCTTCATATTTAACTAATATGGAGCGCAACAATGCAGACTGTTTGCTGGACAGAGATGCATTCTCAATCAATCTATCGATGTGGTTTGCTGCTTTAAATTGAGCAGAAAACACTTTAGGAGCAAGGGTCTCTTGAAAAGTCTTGCTTCTTCCTCTCTCTAGAGTAAGGCTGAACCTTTCTCTCACTTCCATCGAGACATGTGGGTCAGGCCTCGATTCTCCTTCAGGACGGATGAAATTCCAAGATCCCGTAACTGGATTTGGCTGGATCAAGAGAGCGCACATAAAGTCGTTCCCTAGCAACAACACATCGTCTTTATGAGGTAGAATGATGATTGGCGTCCTAATACGCCCATGCTCCCATTCTAAATCAGTTAGAATGTACCCCAGTGGACTTATTTGGTCCCCAGCGGTATCAACTTTGAGATTGCTACCAATCTCCAACAGATCATCTAGCAAGTTTAATTTCTTTGCTAGCTGGCTTGACATAAATGTTCTTGAGGCTCCTGAGTCAAGATGACCACACACCATCCTCTCATTTATGCTGACTTTCATTCTTGGCATGGGAGTCCCCTTTTTAAATAGGTTAGCCCTAAATACTCTCACTTTTCCCTCTTGGTAATCCAATTGGGCCAAGGAATGACCTGAAACCTCTGACTGGCCTCGGTCATCCTTCTCTTCTGGCTCTTTATACACTAGCATTGTATTAAAGAGTTTCTCATTGGACAATCCATTCAGGATTTCTCCAATCTCTACTTCTTTTTCCGTGGCATTTGCAGACACATTCAGTGCTGTGTCTGCACTTCCTAGTTTTTTGACTCAGAGACTTTTAATGCCTTGAGTTGGTCTGCCATAGTTTTAATACTAGCAAACATCTGCTCCTGGAGTGACGGTTCTGTACACTCAGCCCTCCAATGTCCAAGTTTTTTACACCTGGCACATTTGTCCTTAGACCTCGACCTTTGATGTCCTTCAGTCTCCCTGTATGAAGATCTGTGATGTCTATCAGTCCCCTTATATGAGGATCTGCTGTGTCTATCAGTCTCCTTATGTGCAGACTGACTGTGTTTCTCTTCATTAGGCTCTTCTTTAGCTACGACCTTTATGGATGGCTTTTTAGGAGCCATTTTAGGTCTGTAGCCTGGGGCTAGCTGGGCCAAACAGGCTCTCACATCTACCAAAATATCTTCATCAATATCTGGTTCACTATCTGTGTTTCCTCCTTCATACTCTTCATCGCTGTCTGACTCAGCGGATGGACTACACAACATTGCCTTTGCTGGTGGTGGTTTTTTTGTTTCAGGATGAGGGTTGGGAGGCAAAGTGACTTTGGGTTTCACATCAGGGTGTATTTGAGAAATCAAGTCCTCAAAATACGCAGAAGGGAAGAGATAAGTCTCTTTCCCTGTTCTCACTTCAGCCAGTTTTAGTGTCCTGGCTTTTATAGCTTCCCTCTCTTTAGTAGAGATGGCGTCTTTGTATGCTGCATTGAGCGACACACTGTTACTCCTCATGAATTTCTTCAGAATCTCATACGAGTCTGTAGCTGGCATGCGGTGATTATTCAATACTCGCAGTGATGTTGGGGTGAGACCATTTTTAAAATGGATCCACTTTGCATTGTCTCCAAAATGTAATGGCAAACTATTAAAGACTGCCTCTGCCCTTAAGCTATACTCGCCCAGGGTCTCACCTACATATTGACCTATGTGGGTGGCTCTTCTGAGTCTTTCTTCAGAGTTCTCAGAGTACTTCCTTAAAAATTCTGTCACAAAGTTTGGCCATGTTGGACACCAACTTTTAGTCGCTCTCCACCAATCTGCAGCACTTCCTACTAGTAGTTGTGGGAGACCATGCATCAACATTTCATTTGATGATGCTCCTAACTGATTTGCAACTCTTAGACACTCATCAAGGAATTCTTCCCCTGGGAACCATGAGCCATCAAACTTTTTTCCGTTTGCCTGATTCCATTTTATATTGGAATTAGGTGGTCTTCCGTGCTGCCAGCCTTGCACTGCGTATCTGTAGTGAACCTCCTCTGGGATGTCATTTATATTGGCTTCCACAGTAAGGCCTATATTAGGCAACATTTCTCCCAACATTTGCCTCACTTGTCCTCTCAGATCCCCTGGTTCTCCAGGTGGTACAACTGGGGGTGGTTCACGTGGATGCAGCCCCATTGAAGGTGGCCTAGACGCCCATTGAAATGGTGCTAGGTTTTCCCCATCTGGTCTGTAACCAACATGAGTCCTCCAATCGCTTTTCTGGTTCCCTAAACCTTGATTTGGTGTAGGGTTTGTTTTTCCTGGTTCTTCATTTGAGCCAAAGACTGTTTTAAACTCCTTAGTCATGGGGTCTAAACCTGAACTAGCGTTTACTCGCGCATTCAACCGAGCATCCATGTAATCACGAATGTTCTTTGCTGTTCTCTGTTGCTGTACACAGTCAGCTAACTTTTCTTTCATTATTTTGCCCTGCTGTGCTGCAGATGCAAATTCTTCATCGGTGGCCATTAAGTGGACCAACGCATTCGATTCTTCCACAGTTAATGAATCCATGGGAGGTGGCTGTAGGGGTTCTGAACTATCTTCATTTCCCCTAGGACTAAAGTCAACCTTAGCATTCCGCTGGTTAATTACATCAACACACCTCTTAAAGGCCTCATCTGACTTTCTTTGAGCTTCTTCACGCTCATAAGAATCCTTGCTTTCTTTTAGGGCTTTTGCTATATCTTCTTTCAACTTGAGCTCCTTTTGAAGCTCATCTTTCTTCTGTTGAGCCCTTTCTGACCTGATTTTTTCAAGTTCAGCTTTTCTTTTGGCTGCAGTTTCAGTCTCCAGCCTGGTCTGAGCAGCCAATTTTGCATTGATCTGTTCCTCCATCTTCCTGCGTTGCTCATTCAAGAGTTCTATCTCTCTCTGTTGTGCAATCACTTGATCTTGCCTGAGTTTTTCATCCTCAAGGCGGATTCTTTCTACTTGTAGGCGGTCTTGTTCAGCAAGCCATGCCTCACGATTGGCTTTTTCTCTAGCCTTACGTGCTTCCACTTCAGCTTCATCATCTGAAGAAGATATTGCTTCTATCTCTTCATCCTTATTAAACTGTATGTTCAGGCTTCTCCTTACTGTGGAGGAAGACCTACTTCTACTACTTTCCCTAGATTTCACATTTAGGGAACGCCTCTCTGCTTTTTTAGGATCAGGATGGCTTCTTTCTGGAGTGTCCTTCCCTTCTTGCCCACTATCTGTAGTGGATTCACCTTCTCTCCTTCCTCCTTGTCTACTAGCCTTAGCTGACTGTAGCAAAACTTCATCTGAAGCTCCTTTGAGGATTTCAGACAGGGTCATGTTTCCTTTAATAGGGAAACCTACTGATTGGGCAAAATTGATGGCATGTAACAAAGCTGGACTCAGCAACTCTTGTTTGTTTACTTTGGGGGATGGTGTTTTCAACTCCTCCCCTTGTCTCTCAGGAAATGGTTTCTCAATGTTTTGTATACTTTGAGAATCGTTGTTCTTATTAGCATTCTTGTTATCCACAAGTTTTGCCACTACTGTTGACAAGTCAGGGTTTTCTAAACTCTTGACTTTCTTAACTTGGCTAGCAGATCTGCTACGCCGTTTCTTAGATGGAGGTTCAAGTACCTTTGTCTCTTCTACCTCAGAATTCTTAACTTCTGGAGGATCCAGGGGCATCTTTTCTTTAGATGTCTCCCTTTTTCTACTGGCACTTCGACTTGATGGTTTTGATCCACCTAGTCTCGGTCTACCACGTGTGCGCATGGGGCTTGTTTTGCCCCCAGGCGCTGCATCATTCTCACTACTGAGAATGGCTTCCTTTTCTGGCTCTTTGTCTTTAGAGCCATCTCTAGGGTTCTTTGGATCCCGGGGCTTTGGTTTAGGAGGCATTGCTACCACTAAGACAAATCACAGGGCTTTTCTTTAATGCTAGAAAACTGCCCTACACACAGGAAAATCACTGTAACTGCTCTGCTCTAACTACTTAGAGAAGAGAGGAGGTCTATCCCGGACGGGCCCCCAAGTGACGCGATCAGACTTTGTTATAATGCCTGAAGCTCCACTAAATTTCTATTATTTAGTGGGATCTTCCTCTATACTGTGTGAAATTCCGTTTGTGTGTAATAAAAGTAAGACCAGAATCCAAAGTAATTCAATGAATAAAGTTTAGCTTTATTTTCTCCACTTGTACAAAGTAATTCAAATAAAAGTGACTGCCAACTGTTTAACACAATGTGGCGCGTTGGTTCTAGGCGTTTTGGTTGTTCTTTTAAGAGAACAAACCATGTGGGTTCCAGTGCTGAGGCGCTAGGATGACGGTTTGGCTTGTTGCTTTGTAAAGAAACAAACCTGTTGCAGCTATTTCCTTTGCTATAGGAAAGAGCTATGGTGGGTCTTAATTGGAACTTTGCTAGTTCTCAATTAAGAAGCTGTGCTTACTCCTAGATTTTGTGATAACTCTTCCCTTTTGAGTAAAGGAAGAGTTTGATGGAAACTATTCTCTGTTAATTCAGAGAAGAGTCTGTGTTGAATTGCTATCTCCTTTATGGAGGAGAGAGCTGATGAAAACTATTCTCTGTTAAGTCAGAGAAGAGTCTGGTGAAAGCTATTTCCTTTAAGGAAAAAGCCTGATGCTTGTAGAAAGCTGTTTCCCTTTTTCTAGGGAAAAAGCCTGATGATGCTCAATATCCAACTTTGTGTAGTTGGATAGTGAAAACTGGTTGATTTCAATGCTCAGCTTTATCTGGCTGAGCAGTGAAGAAGTGGCATAAAACTCATAGCAGAAAGTCCTATTTTGGTAAGTCCTGTTAGTTGAGTTTGTTGTATGCCTTGTGTCTTGTTGTCTCGAGTTTCCTGTTGCTGGAGGTTTTATAACCTTCCACAGGAAACAGGGTGGCTCCCTCTACCGGGAAGACACCATTGGCTGCCTTGGTGAATGACATCACCTAAGGGTGGAGTTAAGGCTCACCCACCTGGATCATGGCCGGGGGTGATTGCACCTGAGAACAAAGGGCGTCAGGAATGCGCGGCCATAATTGGGCGCACCTGCGGCGGGACAAAGGAGGGGTGGAAGCACGCGGCCATAATTGGCCACACGTGTCACCAAAGGGGTGAAAATGCCAGTGACCCAGTTTTAACTTAGCCAACTTGGAATTTAATATTAAATTATTAAATTCCCTTTAATGTAACCAATAAGAAGAGAAGAACACATATTTAGAAGTTTTACAATATTTATTAACACACAGGGGACGTGGCTCTCGGGTAGAAATCACGTTAAAATATTAATTGTAATTAATTAGTTTTAATTACAATTTTACATCATTAAGGTTTCTCTTAATTGAGAATACCTTATTTCACGAATTAAAACTTTATATAATTTTAATCCTTTTCTCCTTTGTAACTCAAAAAACACCAAAGTTCAACTTTTACAGAAGTTAGAACTTGGAAGTTCCCTTTAAATAGGGACTTCCTTTTTAGGGAAGCAGCCAGTGAATTTTATTCCAAAATATCACTTCAGTTAAAGGAAGCGTTAGAAGCAGGGCGTCGAAAAAATGTTTAAATTTGTCACTTTACACGCTCAACCGGAATGTAACAGTGGCTTACTCCAAAAGTGATCTAAAATCTTTTTTTTTCTTTTTTTTTAGAGGGAGAAAAACTAAAATAAAAATACAATGAGTCAAAATCTTAAATTTTTTGTTTAACCGAAAGTGGCATTTATTCAAAGACGAGCCGGCGTCTTGTCACGCGTTTTATCAACTTGGCGAACACATATATCACATATAAATAAATAAGTTTCGAAGTAAATTTTATTGCGGATCGGATTTACATAAATCCGATCCGAATTTGTCGGATATCCAATATAGGATATCCGACAAACTTTAATTTAAAATAAAATAAAGAAATTTTAAATAAAAATGTGTTGCAGTTTGCAGTCTTCATTAAAAGCATTAATTTCCTTCGTTTTTTCTTTGTGTTTGATTTTTTAAATAAATTAAAAAAAAAAAATTATATGTTAATTTTTATTCGGATTAGTAATTATAAAATTTAAAAAATAAATTATTTTTTCTTTTATTTTGTATTTTATTTTAAATAGTAATTCGTTATTTTCGGTAAAAGTTACTCAAGAAAACTAACTTTTACCGAATTTCGTTACTGGTACTAGTGGTACGTGTTAGGAACTTTTTTGCGGAAAATTTTTTTTTTTTTTCAAATTTTGTTAAAAGTCCTATAAAAATTATTTTTTTGAAAAATTTTGTTTTTTGATATTATTTTACGCTTGAAAGATGTGACGGGAAAAACGAAAATTTAAACAGATCTTAATAGGATATGACGAATAAAAAAGAGGAGGGGGTGGTTTGTTGTGTTTTCATTAACGCGTTACTTCCTATACGTTACTCCCCAATTTTCCGAACTAGTCTCTTTCACTAAACTTTCCGCCATTTTATCACACGTATGAAAACACAACAAACCACCCCCTCCTCTATTTTATTCGTCACATCCTTTTAAGATCTGTTTAAATTTTCGTTTTTCCCGCCACATCTTTCAAGCGTAAAATAACATCAAAAAACAAAATTTTTCAAAAAAATAATTTTTATAGGACTTTTAACAAAATTTGAAAAAAAAAAAAAAAAAAAAATTTTCGTGACACTATCACTTTAAATTAATGATATGTCTAAAATCCGGTAACAGA
>JAQFZP010001812.1:0-16820 GCA_034695745.1 Geophilus truncorum
CACTGTTTGATCATCGATTCTGCACTGTTTCACTACAGTTCAGAGCCAGCAAAATCACACAGTTCACACTGTTTGATCCGAGAAAGTTGATTGTGAATTTGCGGAAATAAAGTACTTTATTTCCGCCCTATATACTGTTTGAGTCTCGTTTATTGATTACACACATCCAAAGGAAAATCGGCCAGTTAAGAGGAAATCCCTAAATTAATACAAATTTAGTGGTGCATTGTTTATTGTAAAGTCGGATCGCGTCACAACTTTGTGTAAGAATATCCAACACGTCCCGTTTATAAACACTTGACTTTTTTTTTGGAGCTAAACCAACTGCTTTTGGGCTCATTCCAAACAAAACAATAAGAAATGATTTAAATCCTCTGGCAGTTGAAAACATGTGCCATATCTGTTGCCTTGTACTTTGTACTGCACGTAGATAATCACTTTTTTCTTCTAATTTATTAATTTTTAAATTGAAATTTAAAATGCGTCAGAATACTTTTAAAATTTGCATTAGCCTACTTCTTTGCTCACAAAAGTACGTCAGTTGTCAGTACCGTATCGTTGAATTGATGTAATAATTTATCATTATTGGCCTTTCGAGATAATGATGTTTTTAGTGACCTTAAAGAGCGCTTTATTGAGAATAATGCGAAGATGGGAGAAAAAATGAAAAATCCAGATGTCTGTTAATGTGGAAATTTCTTCTTATCAACAAGAACTTAATTAACCCAAAGAACGATTACAATGGCGTCCTTATCACCTTCAAGAACGAGCTGCAAACTCCCATCAGATGTCAGCAGGTCAATTGCTTTTTAACTACCCAACTCTGGCCTACCACAAATAAAAATAAGAAACTTTTTCCTAAAATGATCTGGAGCGGAAGTAGTAAAAATGGCTTTGGACTCATACTTGGATGGACGAAAGCAATAAAGTAAGATTCAACATCTATTGGATGTTTTCCTTCAATCAATGAAGGGAAAACTCAGTCGCAACTACAGTAAATGTTTTGGATGGATGCCAGCGCATATTAAAAGAGGGGGAATGAGAACCAAATTCCTAGCATAAATGCAAACACAATAACACTAGCAAATTATCCCAATTGCGCCATATGACGTCAGCAATTATATAAACACCAACCTATGCGAAGACCGGGCGGGTCAAGAGTTCAAATTTATTTCACTTTTATGTCAACAAGAGTTTGTGTTCGTTTAGCAACCATTGCGTGCCTTTTCATTAACTTCACCTTCTACGTGCGAATTTTTTCCCGTTGTATTCCAACTCACGTGTTTACTCGTAGTTAAATAAAAAAGATTCCACATTTGCTTGAGTTATTTACGAATTGTCTACTCTTCAACATTGAATTGCTTTTAACACATCAACACCACTATACATCCATTTAAATATTTCCCATGTTTTGTTTATAGTTGTTTTCAGTCTGCGCGACTTTAATTCTAAAAAAAATTCAAATAAATATTTGCATTTAATTAAAAACCTAAAAAAATTGTTTTTTTTTACCCACTGATTTTTTTTTTGGCCTTTGCATCATTTTCGCAAATAATGAAATAATTGCCCGAACATTTTTCGGCTCGTTTTAATCTTTTTTTTTTTTCTCTCTCTCTCTCATCTAACACGATTCATTCCTTCCTTCCGTAAAAAAATCAATTTGATGCTTTTTGTGCTCGCACATCAATACACTACAAATGCTATTCCGCATCGATATCACCCGCCTTTAAGCTCCCCATCTTCTATTTTTTACCTAATGCTTTAAATAAGGATTTTCTACATTATTCTCATTCACGGCGTATTTCACATCGAACCGATCTTGGTTCTAACATCTCACAATTTATTTTTCCCATTCAGTACCTAATTAAGCAACAAAAGTAATTACTCAAAATAGCAACGTGCAGTTTGTTTTCGGTGGTCTTTTCCTTTTCTTCCACAGGCGTCGAGTAGTGGTTTCCCAGGCTGTGCGCTTTGTTGGAGGATGACGACTCAGCTTCTGCCATCGGTAGTGCGCTTGGCCGGTCAATGTCAATCAATTGAACTTCACCCACCACCACTTTTCCCGCGTACCAATGATAGGGATCTGAACAAATAAAATCATCACGGTTTGGTTTCAGGTTTTCAATATTACTGTCATTACAAACCACAATTTTTTTCTTTTTTCTTTCTTTCTTTTAGTATTGACTTTTTCTTTTATTTTGTAAAAAGTATAAGTTTTTTTTCCTCTTTCGGTTTTATATCTTATTTCTTATTTTCGTGCTGTTTCAAACATCTTTTTGGTAAAGAACAAACGTCTAACTTCATTATCTTGGCTGAAAGCCTTGTTCTGTATTGCGTCCATAAGTCTCGCTCACTCCTATCGCTGTTTACAGTTTCCATGGTAACCATGAGGCGCCATCAATGGACAAGAGCTGAATCCTCATAAGTTGGAGAAGGTTTTCGTCACTAAATGGCCCCTCCTTCTGTAAAGATATCGCCAAAATGCACCCTGTCTGCATCAAAAGCCTCTTTTCACACGAAAGCTCCTCGTAGAATATTTTCTCCAATTTGATATTCTTAGAGCACTTAGGATTGCATTTGCTCTCAAAAACGATCGCACAACACACGTCTTCGATGTTTTCTGACATTAAAGTTTTAAATAAACAACTTTGTTTTGTTTTTAATAAATAATTTGCAACTTGTAAAAAATTAAATTGAGTTTTTTACGACTTCAATAATTAATTCTCGGTAAACGTGTCTAAGTACCCGTCAATTACGTTATCTTTGAAGTATTTTGCACAAGTAATATTTAACCTCGTTCGCTTGCGTGATCAAAATAGTACCGTTTATGAATGAATGCATATTATTTAATCGATAATGAAGCAAACAATCAATATGTCTTTTAACCTTTTATTGGAGTTTCATATACTTTTTCTGCGCTGATGCTCTAAAACTTTAATGCTTCTCTGGATGAGACAAACGCAATGACGTCAGAGTTGGAGAATAAAATTTAAAAATAGCAGTCAAAAAAATTGAAGTGAAAGTACCATTAACAAGTGCCTGAACAAGCAGAAAAATCAAGAGTTACTTCTATATTGATTGATCGCTCGAACACAAATTGCGAGTGTTCCCCAACCCCCAACCCCCAAACACTTCATCAATGCAAAATACAATAACAATTTACAGTACCGTATAAAATAACAGAACCGTGATTATTCTGGCTCAGTGCGTCACTAACTTGGATTAAACCAGTCCAAACATGATTAAACACAAATTGCATTCGAAGCGTTTCGAGCACTCACCTTCAATGAGTAATGCTAAGCAGTGAAACCAACATTCGGGATGAGCTTTCGACCTTGCCGCTCTTCTGCCGTCCTCGAGCCGCTTGATTTAACCGCACGCAGAAATATTAGTTATGTCTTGTTTTTCAAAAGTCCATTGCATCGGCTTCAATTGTTAATGCATCATTTTATCCGAGCTTTCACTCTGGTTTGTGAGAGGCGCCAGCCCGGTTGATATCCAAGGAGAACACGTGGTTCGGATCGAAGTCTGAGACAGATCACTGTGTGCCCAGATGCAGCGGTCTCCACTGCAAGGATTATGGGAAATTTTGCGAAATGACGTCACGCCAGGCGGCCTAGTCTTCTTACAAGTCACATGTAATGGTGATAAACCGCAACAGATGCGCATTCGTTTAAATTGACATAACCAATTCGCAGTTAGAAGAGATGAAAAATGCAAGTAATCGATTTTTAAGGATAAGTGTCGTTCGAAGCGATAAAATGCGCGTTTTAATTAATGTAATACGTGATATTTACAATAATTTTATTAAACTGTATAATTTAATGAAATAATTATTTGCATTTTTTTTTTAGATCGAAATGCAAATGCAACAAATCAACACAACTGCAAATAAAACTTTAATTTACAGCTGAGCAAAAGCGTTTTCACCTGTCACTAATTATATGATTTGGCAATGATAATTATCTATATTTTATAACTGGTTTGTTGTTTACGATTTGATAACCTGCAATTCCTTCCAATTGTATGAAAGGTGAAACTATAATTAATGCAATCAGAAAATATATGCCTTTTGCTATTGATTGTTACTTTTAAAGCAATAATA
The DNA here is from genome assembly GCA_034695745.1 of Geophilus truncorum. Taxonomy (NCBI): domain Eukaryota; kingdom Metazoa; phylum Arthropoda; class Chilopoda; order Geophilomorpha; family Geophilidae; genus Geophilus; species Geophilus truncorum. Next base: position 4,106 of record JAQFZP010001812.1, read on the forward strand.
ATCATAATCAAAACTTTCTTCATATATTCATAATCTATTTTTGATGCATCAATTTGAAAAATGCGAAACACGTGCGACATTGGAATTTGTTTGCGCAAAAGGGGATTTGTTCTAAAAACAACTCATGGTTTAAGTTTCATATTGCTTATTGATGATCAGCTATTGCTAAAAATAGGATTGATTGCTGTTAAACTGTCTTTACCATCTTTTCGTGACGTCATTGTGACCTCCGTATTAAAGGAACGCGCGTAGATTCGTTGTTATGGCGTCAGTTGCTGACGCCAAGAGCTGGAGGATGGAGAAAGTATGCCCAAAAGTAAAAAAGGGTAAACAAACACATTGGACAGAATAATTCAAAGTGCATTGCTTAACTTCATCACTATGCAAGTAAAACAAATATCCGGCGGTGTATTTTGACGATAGATTAATGCGACTGTTTATTTTACGCATTTCATAAATTAAAGCCTCAAAGAAAAACAAACAGCGGTGATTTACAATAGCAAAGAATGCTTAGTGTAAACGCTAGCTGGGAATTTAAAAATATTTATTGAAAATACATTTACGGGTATAGAAATGCATTGTGAGGTGAGTGGAAGTGAGATTTTCCGCAGAACATTCTCAGGTTTTGCAGGGAAGTTTTTTTTTCAGGGAAATTGACAGGATATGAGGCCAGGTTTTAGGGATTTTCTGGTTTATATTAAGCAGGAATTATTATGTCTAACTTTTAAAATGATTTACTGCAAGATTGTACTGCTATCTTCTAATCACCGATGATAACGGCACTGGCTTGATTGAGCTTCAGATGATGAGATGAGAGCTAGGACGTTCATTTATCACTTACATCCGGGGCTTATCGCATGATCGTTGCCATGGTAATGTTCTCCGGTTTAGCTCAGATTGCTTTTTCATTTAAAATACTGAAATACAAAATATTATTTGTTTTAAAATTTTTTTTTTTTTCGTTTTGTTGTGAGTAAATTTTTTTAATGCGAAAATAAAGTATTTTTGTAACAACGTGGCTATTTTGTGCTGCTACCTTCAGGGAAAACGTTGAACTTTTCTTTCGTGTTCGTTACCGTGAGTAGGAAATCAATTACTATTTTATGCCTTCGTAAAAAAAACTATTTATTGCTTTATATACCATAAATATTTTAATTAATGGTTGCAAGTAATTTGTTATACTTTTATTCTGCGCTTAATTTCGGTGAAAATTGAACTCGTCTGTCCATTTTCTGCTGCCGCCTGTGGAGAGAATCTGAAATATCAACGTCAGGGCTTTCACGAGGATATTTTCATAACACGTTATTATCATCATCTTTGTAAGATTGTAACACTCATTGACATTGCGAGTTTTAAATTGCGATCTAGCAAGAAACCCTTACAAACATGGGGCCCAAAAACACTGGCCATTTACTTAAAAATTTGCGATTGCTTATGAAGAACACAAACTACGTGACCGATCCTTTACAAGCCTACATAATCCCATCACATGACTGTCACCAGGTTAGTATTGTTTGTATGTACGAAATATTGACAAGTACTAAATAATTTTTATGTCTAAATCCAGAGCGAATATGTCGCTGCTTGTGATCAAAGAAGAGCTTTTATATCAGGTTTCACCGGCTCAATGGGTATACAATTATAATCTGACATTAATCCATTTGTAATTTTTTATTAATTAATAAATTAATGTTATAATGTTAATTTCAGGAACTGCAGTTGTAACCGAACGCGAAGCAGCACTGTGGACGGATGGAAGATATTTTCTTCAAGCAGAAGAGCAACTCGATCAGAACTGGGTATTGATGAAAGAAGGTAGACGCGGTATATAATATAAGTAAAAATAAATTGTAAAATTTAAATTTTAAACAAAATACTGGTTGCAGGTATTGCCAATCCCATAACTCAAGCAGCTTGGTTAAACAAAGTACTTCCATTAGGAAGCAGAGTTGGGGTTGATCCGTTTCTGATGGGAGTAGGTATTTATTCTCTAAAAATTTGTATTAAACATAAAATTAAATTTAGATTTAATTTATAGATGCATGGACTCCGTTGTCGAACCAACTCGAAGCTAATGGACATAGCTTAGTACCTGTTCTTCCTAACTTGGTTGATTTAATATGGGAGGATCGGCCTCCACCGCCGTCAAGTCCAATTGTCATTCATTCTATAAAGTACAGTGGAAAATCTTGGCAGGAAAAAGTTTCAGCAGTGCGAGCAAAAATGGCTGAAAAAAATGCGACAGTTTTGGTGATTACGGCACTGGATGACATCGCTTGTAATTTATATATCAATTTAGGATTAATCAAAATTTTAATTTAATTTTAAATAATTTTTACAGGGTTATTAAATTTACGAGGCTCTGACATCGAATTCAACCCAGTCTTCTTTTCATACGTGGTTTTAACTCAGCATTCAGTCCAGTTAGTTAAATTTCTATTTTTCTAGGCTTATAAGAAAGTTTTGTATTTATTCAGTTTATTTATTTCAGTTTTCTTGTAGATGAATCCAAATTGTCTAATTCGGTGATCAATTACTTAAAACAAGACTTGCCTACTATTTTGTTTCATATACATCCTTACACTACATTTAAAGATTTTATAAACAACTTGGTGGAAGAAACCTCAGGAAAAGTTTGGGTATTTTACACAAAAGAATCAAAAGTTGACAAAATAAACAATAAACATTTTTAATTTATTCTTAGGTGAATAAAACATCCAGTTATGGCATTCACAACTTAATCCCCGAGGTAATAAAAAATAATGTTAATTTTATATTTATTTAAAAAAAAAATTGTTTAATTAAAGAATCGTCGATTTGTTGAACCATCGCCCGTAGCTCAGATGAAAGCAATTAAAAACAAAATTGAATTAGAAGGAATGCAACAAGCCCACGTAAAGGACGCTGTTGCTTTGTGCGAATATTTTGCATGGTTGGAAGTCGAGGTTTTGAAGGGAAATGTGACGGAAGTGAGTGGAGCTGAGAAATTACTTCGATTCAGAAAGTTTGTACTGGTTATTTAGTGATAAAGGATTAATTTTATAATATTTTCATTTTTATTTATAGAGAACAGAACGATTTTATTGGTCCAAGTTTCGAAACAATTGCGAGCGTCGGTCCAAATGGTTCTATCATTCATTACCGACCGAGCAAAGAGACTGACCGATCAGTAACTTCTCATGAATTGTACTTGTGCGATTCAGGCGGTCAGTATTTGGACGGAACTACCGATGTTACTCGAACCATTCATTTCGGTACGCCGTCGCAATATGAACGCCAATGTTTCACGTCTGTTTTAAAAGGTCATATTGCATTGTCGACTGCAATTTTCCCTCAGTACCTTAAAGGTTAATTCGAAAAGTTTGATTTATTTTTTTTTGTTGTTGTTGTTGAGTAAAATAATTATTTATATTATAGGACAAATGTTGGATACGTTGGCACGAACTACGCTTTGGGAACAAGGATTAGATTACCAACATGGAACAGGTCACGGAGTTGGATCGTATTTGAATGTTCACGAAGGTTTGTAATGAAATACCATGAATTTAGAAGAGTTTAATAACTAATAAAATTCTCTTAAGGTCCCATGGGTATTGGAACTCGTGTGATGCCTGACGATCCAGGGCTGCAACAAGGAATGATTATAACTATAGGTAAATATTATTTTTGTTTATTTAAGAAAATCATTTTGATCGGAGTAATTAATGTTCATTACAGAACCTGGTTATTACGAAGACAACAAATTCGGCATCCGAATTGAAAATGTCGTATTGGTGAAAAAGGCTGAGACGGAACACAATTTTCACGATCAGATTTTTTTAACTTTTCAGCCAGTCACTTTAGTTCCGATCCAAATTAAAATGTTGGAGCCATCCATGTTAACATCGAAAGAGGTACAGTTAAGTAAATTCCATTATAAATTTTTGTAATAATTCGATCTTTAAATTGCAGACTGATTGGCTCAATAATTACCATCAGCAGTGTCGAGAAGTGGTCGGCAAGGAATTAGAAAAACAAGGACGATCTCAAGCTCTTGAATGGTTGTTAAAGGAAACTCAACCTTTGGGCTGAGTTTGTATAAATTATGTGCCATAAATACTTTGTTTACTCAAGATTGTGAGTTTCTTATTTACATCGCACGTTACAAATTTGCATAATACAGTCAACGGACACAATAATCCCGGCCAAAAGTCTCGTACCCTTTCATTGTCTCTATACACTAAATACTCCGTCATACCCGGCCACTTTTCCCAGTCCCGCCCTATGTCCGGATTTGAAAGCATTGACTGTATAAAATTTGTAGTATCATACTGTTGTAATTGTAGCACAATTTTTAAGCTTCAACATAAAACTTTACAATTATCGTGAAAACTAGCATTTAATTTTGTTAATTGCTAACTTAAATTTACAAGTCTAAATTGTTCTGTCAAATAATTATGATCAGGTTAGTTATATCGCATTAATTCATTTCAGTATTTATTAATTAATTTATTTTTATTTCTGCAGAAAAAAATTACTTTACAGCAAAGTTGTATTGTTGGCTTCACTGCGTAGCTCATTGCTACTTTCAAGTTAGTTATCCCGTACGCACAGGTCAGGTCACCTTTCAAGATTAAAATGATAATTACATTACTTTGTAGCTTAATCAACTTCTCTCTACTCAGACATTAATTTAATTACATTTTCATTTTCTTGGCTAAACAACTGACTTTAGTCTTGTAACTTTGATTCAGTAATTTTGCAGTTACTTTGCTTTAAGCTGCACTAATTGGCCAATATGAATATTTACATTTTATCCAGTTTTTATGCGCATGTTGGTATAGATAATTCCAATACTATATTGGAAATAACGGCAATTTGCATCTATTGAAGGCGTAGCCATTTTCAAGAGCGAGAATTTACTAAAATCAATTGAACTAATAAGAAATTTTGAAAAACGTTTTTAGGATGTTATGAAAAACATAATATGCTGAAACGAAATTCCAAGATCCCATTCCCACTCAATGTTTTTTGCGTACGGTAATAATTTATTCACGTCTAGCTTGAACTTTATTTGTTTATTTCACCATAACTCAGGTAATCCCAAGAACCTTTATCCATTCTTACTAAAATACTGTATACTATCTCATTGCCAGTAACGAGGTCAGTCAAAAAGGCTATTGCTCACTTCCTCATTTAGGACAAGTAAATAAAATGAATAAATGACAGCAGTTTATTTTGATCAAGCCAATAGCTTTTGTTTGGCTTTATTTGGAATTATGCACTTCATTTTCTGATTGGTGTTCAAAGAGATCTGATAAGATCTTATCGAAATTCCAAAGATCAATGCAGTATAACCATTTACTTTAATTTCAAAATACGAATTAGTTCTGATAATTTGTACATGTCAACTTAGGTCAGCTGTAGGCATTAATTTTGGTGAAAATTTAGACGTGGGTTGTTGACAGCAGAACTGAAAAAGTATTGCTTAAAGCGACTCAGACTATACTTTAAAGTTGAAAATAGTTCATAGAAATAATTTACATTTGAGAATCTGCCATGAAGTTGCAAGTATGTTGGCAATGTTTGTTTTTGGTGGTGCTTTTGCCCATAGTACACACAGTTCCCAAAAATACTAGTCAATTGCTGCAAAAGTTGAGATTGCTTATGAAAAACACAGAACACGTGTCAGAAGCTATACAAGCTTACATAATCCCATCGAGTGATTATCATCAGGTTGGTAATTCTTAACTTCTTAAATCATTGTGAAATATTTATTTTAATTTGTGGAGAAAACTTAAGAGTGAATATGTAGCTGACTGTGACAAAAGAAGGGCATTTATATCCGGGTTCACCGGTTCGATGGGTAATGTATGATAAAAAAGTAAACTATATTTTATTTTGTTACTAATAAATTTTGTGCAGGAACGGCTGTAGCAACAGAGCAAAAAGCAGCTCTATGGACTGATGGAAGATATTTTCTTCAGGCAGAAGCAGAGCTCGATTCGAATTGGATATTGATGAAACAAGGTGAGAACAAATAAAACTAAAAATATTGATTAGTTAATTAAAGTCACAATTATTACAGGTGTTTCAGGAAGTGTTTCACAAGCTGATTGGTTGAATGAAGTTTTGCCAGTAGGAAGTAGAGTTGGTGTTGATCCATTCTTAATCAGCGCAGGTACATAATTCACAAACAAAGTTATGGTATTTAGTTTGTTATTTTTAATTATCCCATTAATAGCTGCATGGACCGCACTTTCCAGGGAGCTTAAAGAGCATGGCAAGAGTTTGGTTCCAGTTTCTACAAACTTAATCGATCTCCTATGGACAGATCGACCATCACCACCTTTAAATCCGATCACGATTTTACCTATTAATTACACAGGTATGTTCCATTACCTATGTTATGCAAAGCAAATAAATTAAAACCTATTTCACTTAGGCCAATCCTGGCAAGAAAAAGTTAAAGCAGTCCAAATAAAAATGAAGAAAAAGAATGCGACAATTTGTCTCATTATTGCATTGGATGATATTGCATGTAATTACAGACATTACATGTTCATTAATTTTATAATTTTTGCTGACGACCATACTGTTTTTAGGGTTATTGAATATGCGTGGATCAGACATTGCATACAATCCAGTCTTTTTTTCTTACGTCGTGTTTGCGGGCCAATCTATTCAGTAAGTTAGATATAGCAATAATTTATTAAATTCTTTACACTTTTAACTTTGTTTTCCAGTTTTTTTGTAGATGAGTCTCAAGTGTCAAAATCAATTTTAGATTATTTAAAACCAAAAGAAGCAAATGCGACAATCGTACAAATACATCCGTACAATACTTTTAAAGACCTTTTTAAGAAGTTAATAGAAGGAACATCCGGAAAAGTTTGGGTATTTAAATTTCCTCTAATTCCGATATCAATAATAAAAGTAAAATGCAATTTTTAGGTCAGCACATTATCCAGTCATGGTATACAAAACTTAATCACAGAGGTACCGTAGCTAAAAATATTTAAAATATTTAAAAGTCTAACTGTTTCACCTTTAATATTAAGGACCGCCGACTTGTCGCACAATCTCCTGTAACTCCCATGAAAGCAATTAAAAATGCAGTGGAAATAGAAGGAATGCAGCGAGCACACGTTAAAGATGCTATTGCTGTTTGCGAATATTTCGCCTGGTTAGAGACAGAAGTCACAAAAAGTGATGTAACTGAAATTAGTGGAGCGGAAAAACTATTTCAGTTCAGAAAGTATTTATTATTAATTAATAAATTTCATTCTCTAAAAATTGCAAATAATATATATTTTTTTTTAATAGAGAGCAAAATGATTTTGTTGGTTTGAGTTTCGAAACCATTTCAGGCTCTGGTCCAAACGGTGCAATTATTCATTATGCACCCAGTAAAGAAACAAATCGACCCATCACTTCTAACGATCTCTATCTGTGTGACTCTGGGGGTCAATATCGTGATGGTACAACGGATGTAACACGCACTATTCATCTCGGTACCCCATCCCTATACGAACGACAATGTTTTACGTCTGTTTTAAAGGGTTCCATTGCCTTGTCGTCTATAACATTTCCAGAATACCTTACAGGTTAATTTATAAAATTAATGCCATAAAAAAACAACGTGATCGACAATTTTAAATTCCAGGCGAAAGGTTAGATACATTAGCACGAACTGCTCTATGGGAACTCGGATTGGACTATCTACATGGTACCGGCCACGGAATTGGCTCATATTTGAATGTTCATGAAGGTTTTAACAGAAAATATGTTTCTGTGATAATATTACTAACAATATTGTATTTTTTCTAAGGCCCAATTGGTATTGGACCTCATGCCTACCCGGGTGATCCAGGTTTGCAGGAAGGAATGACAGTAACAATAGGTTCATTTCTCCTTTTTTAATGCAATGAGATTTCACTATAATACAAAACTATAAATATTTTTTCGTTATTTTAAATACAGAGCCGGGTTACTACGAGGATAACAAGTTCGGCATACGAATAGAAAATGTCGTTCTGGTAAAAAAAGCTAAAACAAAATATGATTTTCGCGACGGAGTCTTCTTGACCTTTGAACCAATCACATTAGTACCTATCCAGACGAAAATGCTAGATCTGGCAATGTTAACAACAAAAGAGGTAGAAAATGTTCTTCGATCCAAACTCTTCAGTTAAAGGTAAATCAAAATTTGAAATTTCAGATCGAATGGCTCGATGCCTATCATCGGCAATGTCGTGACGTGATCGGCAAAGAATTACAAAAACAGGGTCGCTCTCAAGCCCTCGAATGGCTGATCAAGGAAACAAAGCCATTAGCAGGAATAGGTGTGTTGCCAAAAATAAGCTTATCGACAATTATCGCCATTGTATCAGTGTCCACTTTTATATAATACTTAATGCAATTTATACAACTCCACCTCACATTATCTTATTTCACACATCAAAGTATTTCGGAGTTCTTATTCTCCTTGTTCTCGTTGATGCGATGGTAGGAAATGCTTGTTGCCTCTGTACTCGATTCATGGCTATTTGAGGGGTGCTGCTGCTTAAACCTGACATCGACTGGTCACTTGGACTTTCTAATAACGGATCCATATCTGAAAACATCTCCATGGGACTGTCCAAGAGTTCGTCTTCGGGTTTTGTACGTTCAAACTGTCGAATGGGCAAATCCAACGCTTCCAATTGGTCTTGTGGAATGCCGAGTTCGGACACTCCAGGTTCGTTTCCACTTCCAAAGGCCTCCAAGGCATTTTCGGCCAAATCTCCTTCCATGTCTCCAATTATATCCATCAGGTTTTCATCACTTCCCGTCAAATCGACTTCTCCCAAGGCTTTGTTAATGTCCAGATCAGGCGTGGGCAGATCGGAAATGGGTAAATCTTCGTCCATTTTGTCACTTGGTGACAGCATCAACACAGCCACTTCTTGAGATTTATCAGCCGTTTGCTTGTTTGGAATTTGCAGGGACATAGATGGGATTATTTCGCACAACGATGTCTTTCCCGAACCGTCGATTATTCGAGTCACTTTACTTCCAACGAGCAAAGACGTAGCCAGACTTTGCTTCGATCCCAGTATCCCAGCTGGTGACGCGATGAATGTTTTTCTCGGTGTGGACCGGACGAAGGCCGAGGAACCAGACGACAGAAGAGATTGCGTCGTGTTGATGGTCGTACCAATCCCTGGAATGACACTTTGACGGATCGCGGTCGAATTTGTCGTGGTTGTCGACGAACCTTGATTCTTATTCAAATTGGACAGTATTTTTGCTTGTGTTAAAATTGGATTCCCGCTGCCGGTTTTCGTCAAACTCGCAGTTGTTAACGGGAAATCGTGAAATTGTAAACGCTGAATCGCTTGAACTTGAGACTGGTCGGGTTCGACAATTTGAGCTGACAATAAACTCTCCCGAGGAGGAACAGCGGCAAACACAAAATTCGACCGCCCCACGCCGGACAATAGCGACGACATACCACTCGTCATAGTCGACGTTGAAGATTTTGGAATGGCGAAGAACGCTGAGTTTTTGGACGAAATGTTTCCACCCCGTGCGATTTTAAACCTCGATCCCCGACCACGGGATAAAATTTCCGAATAGTTTGCACCGCTCAATCCGATCATTCGTTTGTAAATCACTTGTGGGGTTTGAGATCCGTCCAAATCAGATGAGCTGGCCGCAGCTGTTGCAGATGCAGATGCAGACGCGGGTTTAGCTGCCGAATAAGTGCGATTGAACTGTGTTAAACTTGAGAGAGAGCCGATGTTTAAACTGATGCCTCTTTGAATTCGTTTCGGTGAACCGAGGTTTGTAACATCCGGGTCATCTTGACCTGTTCAATTAAACATACAAGTTTTAAATGAAATTGGTTTGTTTTTTACAAACACACCCAAATCCAGTCCGGTCGGGGTCGATACCCCTGGCTGTGACTGATTGGACGAATCGCTCGACAAGCTGTCGGCTGTTGCAGTGCTCCACATCGGACGCCGTTTGCTGGGCGAAGGTGTGGAAGCAGGCGACACCTGGATTCGACGTCGCTTAGCCGTCAGAGACATCTGTCGTTTCCCTGTGGCGGCACCGACTGCCGAGTTGTGCATTAACACCTTGGGATTTTTAATTCCAGATGCCTGAAAAGGAAGTTAAAAATGAGAAATCTGGATAAAAGTGTGTGTTTGATATAGCCCTACTTTGATGTTTTTGACCTGAGTTCCCGCTTTGCGCCGAACTGCAGGTGCAAATGTGTATGTGCGCATATCTTGCGAGTTTACAGGAAGTACTTTCTTCTTTCGTTTACGTCCATCTTTTACTGAACTGCTGTCAGACGAATTAGTACTCCCAGTGCTGGTATAACTTGTATCCAAAGCATGACGTTGATGACGAGTCAAAACAGGTCCCAAGAAATCACTTATTTCATCCTACGAAAACAATTCGTCAAGATTATTTTATCTTTTAGATTTACAATTTTTTTTTAATTTTACGTACCAACAAACATCTATCAACCATGCTCGTCGTTACCCCTTCCAATTTCTTCTTAGCGTGCGACAATCGAAGGTTATCGTCAGCACCACCGATTACGACCAAACTGGTTTCGCATCGCATATGTTCTCGCATTTCCTCCAAATCGTCCTGTCTGCATAAATTTGAATTCTGACCGATGAAAAAAAGAATCGGAACTTTGCATTCGAGCAGTGGGTCATCCACATCCTAAAAAAATAATAATCAATTATTTGTAAGTCAAATCAATATTACAGAATATTTTAGACATTTACCCCTCTCTTGCCATTTATTCCCATAAACGGAAATCCAAGGCAAACGACTGCAGAAACATTTTCCACTAAAGCCACCTAAAAATAACGCATTTTATCAAATTTTGAAGTTATTAAAATCCAATAAATAGCTATTACGTGACACGCAGCTAAAGCTCCAACATTCCAGCCCAAGAGAACGATAGATCTGTTCGGAAAATGCGTCTGAAGCTCAGACACCTTTGTCCTAATTGCACCGATCAAGTGCTCCAAACATTGGTTGACAGTGAGACTACTTCCCGAATTCACTGCATGCATGATAACGGGAATGACTTTCCCCATTGCAGCAAGTTGTGTGTTCCAAAATCGGTTTCGCTTCGAGTTACCAGCAACTGGATGTGCAGGTCCACTAGGCACGAGGAGGAGTAACGGAGAGCCAGGTAATTTTTTCTGTGGAAAATAATATTGAATGCAATGCACGATTAAAAAAAATTCGCTAATTTACGGCTTTGTGCGACACAAACTGTGGAGCAACTGGATCCCAAGGTCGTTTTAAAACCAATGATACAGCTTCGGCACTCTTTGCGCCCACACGACTAGCATTTAAGGACTGAGCAACCATTTTGTCGATCAAACTTGGTATCTATAAATCAGTTATATTTTTTAATACTTTAAATTTTTTTTGATATTTTGGCGAATTAAACCTTTGCTTTGAGAGTTTGTAGTATGTCCATATACGCAGCCAAATATGGATGTGACAATTGATCGACTAATGTCGAATGAAGCCAATGTGTCAACTTTGAATCCTGGAAAGATCAACGAAATTAAATCAAGATCTCAATAAAATACTTTTTTTTTTTTTTTTTTTTTTTATCGTAGATTGGCTTATACATACCCAGTTTATTGACGCCATTATTTGTCGGAATCGCTTTGCTGTTCGGTCCACACACACCCTTCGCAAAATGGCTTCGTTCGGATGATTGACATATGCTAATCGTGCTAAGCGATCCGAATTAAGAATTTTTAGAATTTTGTTGAAAAGATGATTTTGAGAAGCGTTCCAGTTGGCTCTGTGCAAAATAAACACAGTTAAAAAGATACAAATTGTTAAGATAATTTATCTTACTTTATGTTTGCTATATTTTCTTCCCAATCTAGACTTCCAGGATCTAACCGAACACAAGATACGTGCCGTTCGCATTCATCTTTCACAACCCTAGCTTTTGCTTCATCATATGCTGACACACTGCGAATTGTGTAGGAATCAACGTCGATTGTTTCATCCACTTTACTGCAAGATAGATTAGGTATGTTTGTTGATTTTAATTTTAATTTCAATATTTCTTGTTTTACGCTGTTTGGCTGTTTCGTTGAGGCTTTATTTGTTTTGTTATGAACAATGTCCTCGTTGGTCTCGCATGACTCGCGTCTGGATGCGCACTCCAAGGTTTGGAATACGCATGGTCCTGTACAATTATATCAATTTCACGTTCCTAGAGAGATATTATTTAAATAATAAAATAATTTTACTTACATGATGTACACCTTTATGTACCTTTATTGGTTCTTTGGGCGATAAACCAATAACTTGAGCATAATATGAACCATGTTTGCACTTTCCATCATCACTTCCAACGTCACTGATTGGAGACATTGCACAAGATGATGTAGGCGTTGATGCCATTTTGAGCTTCTTTCAATATAAACGACTAGAAAAGGTAAATATAAAATTAAATCGATCTTCGTTTGTATTACGATGAAACATAGGTAACATTTCATTATACCTGTTATCGGTTATGTCATTTTCATCTAAGCATTGTGTAGCATAATGCATAAATTCTTAATACTGGTAACCTGGTAACGAAAGCTACGCGCGTTTTAGGTAACACAATACGTTAGGCTTAACTTGTTGATCAATCCATTGGTCACGAGATGGCGCTTTAGCATTTTACGGCCTACGGCGCTTCTTT
>JAQFZP010001813.1:0-16813 GCA_034695745.1 Geophilus truncorum
AACGTTTAAGCTGAGTTTAAATTGCTTTTTAAACTCAGTTTAAACTTAACTTTTGTTGGTGCAATCGGCCCTTAAAGGCTTAAACTAGGCTTAGTAACTAAATATTAAATAGGCTTAACTAGGAATTGCCATAAACCTAACTTAAATTTTAAAATGTCTGTTTGAGAAGGCGCAACAGATGTTTTTTAGTTCAAAGACGAATTACGAAATTCTATAGTTTCAAATTTTTAACTCCAAACTCTTTGGAGTGTCGTTTTGATGACTTTTTTTTTTCAATTTTCTACCTATTTAATTTGAAGTTGGTCGTATTCATAAACACAACCAACTTCGAATTTTTATCTTTAGAATTTGCACATTTTAAAATTTAAAATAACATTTCATAAAGTTCGAATTTTAGCTATCGTGTAACCAATGATGACAATGTAAATTGTCGTCCTTGGTGTAAAGTATCATTTATTTCTAAAATTTTTTTTTGGCGATTTCTGGGAAATTGCTAAACGCAACACTTTTGCCTTGTGTGGTCGTCCATTATTTGTTTATTTATGGATATACTTTTCTACTAGCACTATCTAGAAATTGTCGAAAATATTGCCTGAAAACCCCTTCAAAAAAATTGATTCCACATTTTAAATTCGAAATCGGTATTTTGTCATGTTTAAACCGTTTAAACATGACAAAAAGGAGTTAATTGTAGGACTGATAAATATAATTGAATGAAAGTTGTTTTCTGTATTGATTTTTACTACTTGTGAATTCTACCTTCAGATACTTAGCTCTGTGTTTCATCGATAAAAATAATGTGAAATTTGAGTTTATTGCAATGTTATAGTAAATGTGATAAAATAATTACAAAAATATGTATAAATTATAGAAATTTGAGTTATGGTTGTTTCTAAGAGTACTTTCTACATTATAAAATACAGTTTTTTTGGAGAGTAGATTTTGTTATTCAAATTCAAGATCCGTTTTGTGAATTACTTCGTTTCAAAACTGGTTCGTTTTTCCATGCATTTAAGTAGAGTCTTGGGATTTGTTTACTGTCACATGGGATTGTTGGATTCCTTGGAAAACATGGCAAAGTTAAATTATAAAATGATACAATAATTGTAAATGTATTTTAATTTAATATTAAAAACATTTTTTGTAATTTTCTCTAACGCCTAAAACATCTACAATTTCGACATTTTCTACTTATCAAATAAAATCTTACCATACATTTCAATTTTAACCAATTATATTTGCTGCCCCTTACACTCCCAGCAAAAAAAAAAAAAAAAAATAACTTCACTGCTAAACCCATTTTGTATGCTGCCCCTTATTTTTCTACCAAAAAAAGCATAACAACTTTACTGCTAAACACATTTTTTGTGCTGCTCCTTAATTTCCCACTAATAAACCTGAATAACTTCACTGTTGAACACCAAATCCCACCAACTCACCAAGGAGCTTCCTTAAAAAACGTCTGTGCTTGAACAGTCCTCAACTCAGAATTATCACAAATAATTCGTGCAAGACTTGCTTTCCTTATTTGAGCCAATTGACCTGTTTCCACAGAAAAAAAATCACTCTTACATAATTTCTTCATAATTAAAACTTGACCGCTATAATACCTTCCGAAAACGATGAAACCTGGAGGCCATTTTCATACCAGAACCGATCTCCTTTCTTAAGGCGAATGAACTGCTCTGCTATTATACAAGCAAAGGTCGGGCCGAGAAGCGCTCCGGGTAAAGGTTTTTCGGCAACGCCGGCGATGAATAAATCAACATCGTCTACATGACTTTATTCGAAAAAAAGTAATAAATGACCATGATTTAAAAGTGATTAAATATTTTACCTATAAACTTGTTTGAAGGCCTTAATGACGTCGTCATCAAGTTCAGAGCGGAAGTCATCGAAAATTCTTGCACTTGTCAAACCACAGTGTCTTCTGAATTGGTTGTAACCTGGAAGTCCGTGGTCACGTCCACGTTGTAGGTCAAGAGCTACTAAATCCAATCCGAAGGAGTTTCGACGTTCGAATAAATGACGGGTTACCTAAATAAAATGGGAAGTTGTGTTTTTTATAACTAGTTACAAAATAATACGTGGTAAAAGGAATTGTTGGTATGTAAGCGCTTAATTAAGCAAATTAGATTATGTTTTCCCATACTCAGTTAGGCTTGATTTAGTTTTGTACTTTTATTTCTGTAATTTATAATTGTTTCAATTGAGCCTTTGTGTTTTACTTTAGTTCTTGTATTGACCTCCAGAGGGTGTTTGATGTATTTTATATAACTCACTGCCAAGATGGCTGTGTGAGCACTTTTATCCCACAAGTGGTGGAATAAATATCATGACTTTTATTACTGAACTCACTTATTTTTCCACCTAAATTCATGATCCATCACCAACAAGAATATACAACTGTATCTATTTCAATGCTGCCATTGATTGTGATTTTGGTTCTCTACCTATAGTGGCAGATTTTGAAACTGCTGGGTTAGGTTCAAAAAATCTGCCATAAATGCAATTTTAATCAGTGATTTTAATCATTAATACAGATAACATCACTAAAATTTTGGCAAGATTTAAACCAGATTAATGCAATTAACTGCCACCAGGTATCAGCAGCCTGCATCAGTGCAATTTAGAAGAAAAGATGACAGCATTGAGATAGATACAGTTATAAAATCTTCTCGGTTACATACCTCATAGCTGAAATGTTTGTCCATTTTCTGGCTAGATTGCAATAAAAGACTTCTCAGTGTTTTTTCCAAAAACCCATTAGCATGGATTTGATAAGTTGTTAGAAATTGATCTCTGAATGGCATTAGTTGGTCTCCTTCAGCTGATTTTGCACTTAAATGTATTATACCCTTAAAATAATATGTCAGTATTTTATAATCAAAGTAAGCCTATGTTATAATTTACGTACTTGAATCAAAGAATGTCCAAATCTAAAAGCAGCTGTTGAAAACTCATTTAAAATTGATGGATTTACATGAGAATCATAATTGAAGCTGAACCCATCTTCTAGTGGCAAGAGATCATTAAGGTGCATCAAATTAGTTCCTTTACAAAAAATATAAATTTTTTAATAATAATAATAATAAAATAAATAATTCCCAATATTCAATAAATACCAAGTAAAATAGGTAAAAATTCATTATAAGTGATCTGCTGTAGTTGTGCAACAACAACTCTTCTTGCTTCTTGGAAAAGGACTTCATCATTCCATCCAAAGTTCAAATTAGACAGTTCTTGGGCAATGCGGTTATGTTCCCTAAGCCACAAGGTGTGAAGAGCAGTTAGGTGCAAATGCTGATTGACTCTACTATCACCAGCAAGAAACTGATGTCTTGCATGACAAGCACCATCATTCTTGAATGGTAAATAATCATTCCCATTACACGGCTTTGCTTTGAGCATACCTTTAAAACAGAATCAAAATTATTTATATAATAATGTTAAAAAAATATATCTACAGTATATGCTATATTTTTTCTTTACCTCCATTGAAGGTTCTTAATTTTCTCACTTCTGCTTCACTTGATCCATAAATTGTTGATGCATCTAGAAATGACGTCACACGATTCATCTGCTCTCTTGTCCCTAGATTGCAATGTGATCTAAGAGCTGGTAATGATCTGACAAACTCCATGCATGTGTGTTGAAATTGGCCAAAGAAGGAGTCATTGTGTGGAACTGTGATTTCTAGGCATTCTGGGTGTTTTAATTGTGAATTTGTTCTTATGTCTGGGTGACAGCAGGAAATACCAGTACCATCCTGAACTAAAGTCACAATTAGTATCTTTGTGTATATTTAGAGTGTTTTTCAATCTACTAACCTGTGAAAATGGGGGTTAGCTGCAAGTCATGGTCAACAAACTGACCCCATTGCATTAATAAGAGAGTGTGGTTTAAGTCTGGGTGGTAGGCATCACTTGCAATGGCTGTGCTGACCACTCTTGCACTTGGTAATGGGTGACCGGTGAAACTCAACCGAGGTAAAGATACACCTAAATAAACGTGAGTTAATTTGCTTGTTGAAAGAAATATTGACTTACCATCTCCATAGACCGATGGCAACAGTCGATCGAAAGCCGTAAAAGCTGTTCCCCAGTGACGGCGAAGAAGATTATTACAGGATCCATCACTGGATCTGTATTTATAATACCGGTTCCGGCAAACTGGGATAAATTGGCAAGAGTCATTCAGATTTGTGTTGTGGACACTGACTCTTGCTAGATCTCCACTTCGACCGGTAAGAATAGATAAACTGGAAAGAAAATACAAGAAAGAAACATTGAGCATAACAATATCTTATGGCCAGTTCGCAATCGTGTTTAAAGCAACTACAAGTGATGGTTTTTTTACCACTATACTATACGGTATTACAAAAGAATTTGCTAACAGTAAGTTAACAATAACAAGTTCTAACCATAAATGATACCGACCAGCGATTTACCAAACACCATATTTCTGGAACTAATTTTACCAAAGATTTAAATTTCCTCTGATTACTTGACAAAAATGTTTATGTAAATAATAAAAGCACCTCCGAAATTGATGCTCAGAGAAAACAGATTGCAAAATTAATAGAAATGCCTGCCTCTAATTTGAGAAATATGGCAGAATGTGAATATTTTTTACACTCTTTGACTCAACTGTGATGCAATTTCTTTGGTAGCTTTATCATTAGCTAATGCCTTCTTTGCCAATCTCAGAGATTCTTGATCTGATGGAAGACTTGCTTGATGAAGTGCTTCAGTTGAACCTTCTTTAATCACAATCCCTGAAAAATATTCATCATCACCAACACTGATATTTAACACCTAAACTAAAACTTACCTCTAATCAATAAAATATTTTCCAAAGCTTCCATGTCTCTTACTTGAGCCATTGCTCTTTCACCAAAGATCCTCACAGCTCCTGGAGACAATGGACCACTAGCAGAGTTGCTGAAACTACTACTGCTACTAAATGGAGGATTACTACTGCTGAATCCACTGATACTGCTACTAGTGCTGAATCTAGTTGTGGGAGCAATGACTGAAGATCCAGTTGAAAAGTATGATGTTTGTCTTGCTGATTCAGTAGTTGTAGTTGTACTTGGATCTTTTAATAATAATAATAATAATAGAAATGGATTAAAATAGAAAGTTCATTGATCCAACATGTTTCTTACATCCAGTGCCAATTCTTACAACTATTGGCCCTTCAGTTGTAGTTGTTCTGTTCAACAAGAGGTTGTTGATGGGACAGCAATGGCCTACTTGATTGTTCTTTAAAATGCAGAAAGAGCGAAAAGGATACGCTTCACCACTTCTTTTCTGGCATTGGTATGATTCAACACAAACACCTGGATCTCCCATATTTGTGGTGCAAAGACCAGAACAGGTGACTGAATCCAGGTACAAGAATAATAAATACAGAAGTGAGATCATTGTTTTCCTGTAACAATAAAATAAAACATAAAAAATTTCATTTCTGGTAATGAAGACCAAGGACTTTAAATTAATTATTATTGAAGCCCTTTGAATGTAAAAGGTTATGCTTCACTGCAATTTGATGTACACTATGAGACTGTAAGAAAATAAGGAAATCAATTACAGTATAATTATATATAAATGTGTGAAGTTAAGTTGTAGTATTGTGAAACATCAGCAATTTTGTTGAAACTAATGTTTCTCAGTGCCTTAAACTTTGAATGGAAATTTATCTTAGCCGTCACATATGGTAATAAATCAAATGGAAATGTTTAAATTATCCTAGCAAAAGAAACTTTCATGTTTGAATGAGAAAAGCATCAATTTTCTGACTGAATTGATAAAAGTCACACTACAACAATATTTGAACATAAATTGTTCATCATTAACAATGTAATATTAATTGTTGATATAATAACTATTATTGTTAATACAATTGTTTGAATGAAGCTGATTAATCAATTCGCTTCTTTCATTATGAAAACAGTTTGATTAAAGTTCAACTACACATCACCAACAATGTAATATCAATTGTTGACACTAACTGCCATTATTAATACAATTATTTTCACTCCTTTATAATAAAACCATCAAAAACTGACAACATTTCCCCAACATATCAAAATAATTAAACAATTCCCCATCATGCACCTGTCAAACTCTCCCAAACTTCACAAATTAATTAAACAATCCCCACCACCACACCACCAAAAACAACAACAAAACAAATCTAATTACTCATAATTTCTAAATACAATAAAACAAGCAAAAATGAAAATAACAAATAAAATCATTTCAAATTATCCCCATAGCGTGACTTACCGGATAACAAGCGACAGCATCTGACATGAACGAAGGTTAGACAAACAATGCCAAGATGCACCCAACAACTCCCAACATACATCTGCTTTTGGCAAGGTGAAACTGCAAGTCCAAGGCTGGGAAATTATTCAGAAAGCAAAGCGTGAAGAAGTTTCGTTTCCCTTTCATCTATTGACTGACTCTGAGCTAATGAAAATTCTTTTTTTTTTCTGTTTATATTTCCCTCTTTATTCACCCAACTTTTTCATTTCTTCTGAACCGGTTTGACCTTTACAGCACTTGTTTATACAGTACTTTCACTGCAAAAAAAATATGAAATGTAATTTCCTGATTATAAACTAATTTCCTGTGTCAAGTTCAAGCTTTGATTTTTTTTTTACTTTTTTATTGTGTTGTTTTTGGTAAGTCATCTCATGATGACCTTGACAAAATTTGAAACTTGGTAACAAATCAGTTTGATTTATACCAGCTGCACCCAAAGTGGTTTAAATTTAAATTAGGGTTAACAGTCAGATGTCAGGTATCACCAATAGATGGCCTTCTATATGTGTGTGGATAATTACTAAACTGTTAATCCAAAGATTTTCTCAAAGGAAGGTCACTGTTGGATGTGTAAAAAACCTTGTGGAAATTCAACTGAGAAATTCTCACTCTTCTATGTCTTATTGAAAATATTCCAGCTAATTTATTGCAGGAAATGTGGCTAAGCAAATAATACCCATGAAATTGAATTATTTTTTTAATCTCATGTGGAAGTGAATAAATACAGTTGTTGTGATGCACTTAACTGAGAATAAAAATGGGCTATTGTTTGAGTGGTTGTTAGTTATGTTTTATGGTGTTAAAATGGGTTTGTGAATGTTGTGTGAAATGCAGTTCTTCCTCATTGTTGAAGGTGTTTAGGAGGAAGTGAATTGTGTGTGTTTTTAGAAAGTATAAATTTATTTATATTTATAAATTTAATTTAAATTGTGATATAGGAATAAATAATATATAATTGAAATGCAGTTCCAAGTAATTTGGAGCCATTCATTACATCATAATGCCATGATTCTTACTTGGTGATTCCATTTTAGGATTGTTTCAAAGTAATTAAAATTTTTAACTGATATAAAGTGGAAATTTTACATAATTGATCAATATTGATTCATAAAAAATGTTTTTCAATGTTTATAACTATAAATTAAATTGAGAATTACCATGAGTTTTAATAATGAGTTTTTTACTACATGTATGTAAGTACGGTAACAATAAGAGTAGGTGTACTTGGAATTATTCATTAATGTGTTCATTCATTGATGAAATCCACAATTGAATCATTAAACTTCCTTATGGCAGTGATTAACCAAATGATGACACAAAGATTTCCTAGAAACTAATCCGTCATAGGGTAATCCCATGGATTCAAGGTTACTTGGTCACTTTTTGAATCACTTAAGAATATAGAGACTGTTTACTCAATCTGTAAACAATTTCATACTATTGTTACACAAAATGAAATGCACAAAGTTTACTTTTTTCATTGTTAAATGATTAATAAACACAGTTTCAGTGACATAAATACAAAATCACCAATTAACAAAAAATGATTTTAATAAACCAAATATTATATACAGTGGAACCCGCAAGTAACGTACGGTACTCGCTTATAACGTAAACCCCGTTATAACATAAAAAAATTCGGTTTCCAGACATTACAAATTGTATACTAATTTACTCGATTATAACGTAAGTCCGGTTGTAACATAACAAATTGTTGGCTCCCTTCAGTTACCGTACGTTATAAACAGGTTCCACGGTATATTTTTTTAAAATAATTCACTGATTCAACAGTATCACCAACAAATCCAAAACTCATAACTGAAGCAATAAACTCTACTTTTTATCTTAGTTCCTTGATTTTTATCAACCATATACCAAAAAAACCCATAAAAGGACATGAATTAAGTAAACTAATGAATACACTAAATTAAGTCACTTACAACCCAACTAACCACACCTTTTCCTCTCACTTCCTTTCTACACATCCTCCGGAAAGCCAATTTCTTGAAATCTTTTACCTATAAAGTAAACCTTTGAAGCTCAGCCTCAGTTTACACAGATTTTGCGTTAGAGAAACAATATGAGTTGGATACAGTTTCTTATCATCAGTGTTGTAGCAGGTAAAGAGATTGACCACCAGCAATTAGATGGTCACTATCATGTGTGATAAAAATCAACTTCTTCTACAGGTTTTTCCTATGGCTTGGACTGTGGAGATCCATCAAAACCAACCAATTCAATGTATAACTACACAGGTCTATCATCACCTGGATCTGTTGTATTCTACACATGCTTTGAAGGATATAAATTGATTGGGAATAAGATCAGAAGATGCTATGAAAATGGAACTTGGTTGCCATACCAACCTCTTTGTGGTAAGTAATTTTTGAAAAAAGTAATCAATAACTTTAAAACATATTTATTTTGATGAAATAGAACCTGAGAATGTGACATGTGGATTTCCTGGTCATGGTGCACACGGAAAGGTCAATTTGAATGGTCAAGCATTTATCCCTGGGTCAGTTGCCAGTTATACTTGTGACTTGGGGTATGTTCTTGTTGGACCAACTACAAGAATGTGTCAACAAGATGGCAAGTGGTCATATCCAGTACCATATTGTGGTAAGATTTACTTGTTTTTTCTTTTTGAGTAGATGATTCGCATAGTTAAAAATTAATGATTTATTTACTTAGCTGCCAAAGTTTCAATGCACAGAAGAGTGGCCAAAGTGTCACAGTTTGTTGATATTCATGAAAAGCCATCAAGGCAGGGAAGCGCAATTTTAGATGATGTAAACACCAAGTGTTCAGTTGCAGAACAAGCTGATAGGTTGACATCGTATTGGAAAGTTGATCTTCTTGAACCACAGAGAGTTGATGTGATTGTTCTTATTTTTGGTGATAAAATAGGTAAGAAATTACAATCAGTATTAATGAGCTTTTTTATAATAAGTATCAATTTACAGATGTTGATGTGACTATAAAAATCAGCAAACCAAACTCTCCTAATGACACCATCCTCATTCCTAATGACTTTAGTCTTTCCAAATGGTCAGGACCAGTGACCACAAGAGATACCACCCAATTCATGACCACATATGAGTTTAATTTAAAATACGCAATGGAATTTCAATATTTAACTATTGAATCAAAGCCATCATCTAATCACCCAAGACTTCAATTTTGTGAACTTTTAGTCCTGTCAAAATCAGGTAATATTACAATTGGCCAAAATCCATCATCATTTTCATATAATAACACTTTTCTACAACTTATTTCACAGCAACTTCTTTTGGTCAGTGCTTCTCTGAACGTCCTGGAAGTCTAAGTCCAAAGGACACTTCAACTGCTTTACTCCAAGACACCTGCTACTCATTTGCTCATGGTCAGCCAGTGCCATGGGCCACAGCTGATGTGAAATGCAATGAATTAACCAGAGGTCAATTGGTCACTGATGTTGATGTCAATGTTCAGCAAGTTTTGAGATTCAGTTTAGATGGGGCTTACAGTGGACAGACAATAGATAGGAATTTCTGGATTGGTGGCATCACTGCTATGAGTGAAGCAAGAAAAAACATGCCTTGGATTTGGAAAAATGGTAAATCAATTACGGTTAGGAAAGTGTTTTTAGGCTAACTAATATTGGTTACTTCTACAGATAATGCAATTAGGCAATATTACTGGGGTAGAATGCAACCAGACATGTCTCCGAATGAACCGGCCTGTTTATCATTGTCTGGAACAATGGATTGGCAGTGGGATGATAAGATGTGTACAAATCTTCTATACTACATTTGTCAACACAGTAAGTATTTTTACTTGTGTTCAATTGCATCAAGAAAAGTATAATTTAATACTAGCTGCATTCAAAAAGATGAGTGTTGTGTTAAACAGTGTGTTGTCTTAAGAAACTAGCGCACTGATTGGTTGAACACGGTAGTTAAACGGAAATGACGTCACACGACACACATAACACACTTAAGACTCATCTTTTTGAATGCAGATACTGTTAACATTGGTTAAACTCCAGTTAACTTTAACTTTCCTTGGTGCAACCGGCCTTCGATTATTTTTAACCCTGAAATCACTTGTTGTAGAAATATTGCAATGTGGCACGCCAGAGCTTCCAGAAAACACATTGATTGATTACTCAAGATTGAATACTGATGTTGGATCAACTGTCACCTACACTTGTCCAGAAGGCTTTGCATTGCAAGGGTACAGAGAAAGGCGGTGTCTGGACAATGGCCGGTGGTCTGGGTCAGCACCGTTCTGTTTCAGAGATGGATCTTACTACGAAAGGCAAAATGCAAAGAAATTACAAGCTGGAGGTAAGACTTGTTTAATCAAAGTACAGATTTACTCAAATAACGCTTGGGTCGCAATTAAGGCATGGGTCTCAATTAAATGCTCCCAAAAGTCATTAAAAACATTCAAAATGCACTTTTTAAGTGGATTTTAAGAGTGTTTTAAGATTGTTTGTAGTAACAACAATGCTAAAATCAGTCTGAAACACATTTAAAACAAAAGATTAAAATATGAGAAAATTGAGAAAATGTAAATTTAGCAAATAAACCACAGGAGTGCTATTAGTAATATAAAGTTATGTATCACATCTCATCAACAATTTAAACATTTTATAATTTCAGTTATAATAGCAATTGTTTGTGGAATCCTTGTTGGAGCTGCACTGCTCATCGCCATCATTTGTTTCGTGGCTTACAGGTTTGTTGTTCAACTTGTTGTTTAACAGACTTTTCTTAATACTTTGCCTTCTTCTAAATTCCAGAAAAGGCAAAGCTGGAACAAAAGTAATGAAATTTAACAAACAATCTGAAAGTGCTGAGACGTTGGATGTTCATGACAAGAAATCAGCAAATTACTGCGCTACATCTGAACCTGAAAAATAAAACCACCCTCAAGAAATCTAGTCTATTAATTTAATTATATATATAATAAAATACTTTTTTTTATAAAAAAAAACTTGTTTACTTTTCTTCTCAACAACTTGGAATTCAGCGTAGGTGGGAATAAGGATATCCTGTTGTTTTTCTTAAAAGGAAAGCAACTCTAGTAAATTCTAATAAAACAATAGTAATTTTTTTATTATATATACCGTATCTATATTTCTCAAAGTTTGTGTGTGCGTCCATGTGTGTGTGTGTGTGCGTCCATGTGTGTGTGTACTGTATGTTCGTCTGGGTGTGTGTGTGTGTATGTGTGAATGTATGGGTGGGTGCGTGTGTGTGTGCGAGAATTTTTACCAAAAAAAAAAAAGATCTCACAGAGTGCAAAAAGTTTTTCCAAAGAACAAAAAAATGATCTCACAAAGTGCAAGAAGTTTCTCCAAAGAACAAAAAAGATCTCACAAAGTGCAAGAAGTTTTATCAAAAAACAAAAAAAGATCTCACAAAGTGCAAGAATTTTTACCAAAGAACAAAAAAGATCTCACAAAGTGAAAGAAGTTTTATCAAAGAACAAAAAAAGATCTCACAAAGTGCAAGAAGTTTTATCAAAGAACAAAAAAGATCTCACAAAGTGCAAGAGGTTTCTCCAAAGGACAAAAAAAGATCTCACAAAGTGCAAGAAATTCTAGCAAAGAACAAACAAGATCTCACAAAGTGCAAGAAGTTCTATCAAAGAACAAAAAAGATCTCACAAAGTGCAAGAAGTTCTAGCAAAGAACAAACAAGATCTCACAAAGTGCAAGAAGTTCTATCAAAGAACAAAAAAGATCTCACAAAGTGCAAGAAGTTCTAGCAAAGAACAAACAAGATCTGAAAAACTGCAAGAAGTTCTATCAAAGAACAAAAAAGATCTCACAAAGTGCAAGAATTTTTACCAAAGGACAAAAAAAGATCTCACAAAGTGCAAGAGGTTTCTCCAAAGAACAAAAAATATCTCACAAAGTGCAAGAAGTTCTAGCAAAGAACAAACAAGATCTGACAAACTGCAAGAAGTTCTATCAAAGAACAAAAAAGATCTTACAAAGTGCAAGAATTTTTTCCAGAGAGCAAAAAAAGATCTTACAATGTACACAAAGTGCAAGAATTGTAAAGACAAAATAAGCTGGAATCAATGTTGAAAACAAAAAAAGAAATAGACATCATTAAGTTACAAGTAGTTGAAAAGATGTAAAATGATTTACTGCAGTGTCAATCTATAGCAATAGCAATCAAAACATCAAAACATTAGTTGAAAAACAAAGTAGAAATGAGTGTAAAGATGTAACGGATAGTGAACTTTGTAGATATAAAAACCAATGAAAATATAGTTGGAAAACAAAATAGAAAGATATGAAAAGATATACTAAAAAGCTAATTATCAAGAGAGAGAGAATAAAGAAAGACGTGTTGCCTTGAGCAAAGCTGATGCTTTACTGATTTAATAATGATATTTCAGTTGCAAAGAAACCTTACTATAATACCATAACATCATTGTGAGTAACAATCGAGAATGATGATATATCAATAAAGGAAGCATGCCATAAGAATGATCATGTACTAAAAGGCTTAAACTAGGGACAAAATATAGGCTCAACTAGGAACAAATGACAGGTTTAAATATACATCTTAATCTAGAGAGTCTGTTTCGAAGGCGCAACAGTTGGAAAACAGGATTAAAAGACATAAAAAATGTAGAAAATGCAGTACTGGTAGCACAAAACTTATGTTTTTACAGTTGCAGAAAGTAAATAGAAAATCGAAATAAAAAATCAAGATAAAGTTGACTTTTTGTTATAATTTTCCATTAACTTTCAGATTTAGTAGAAATTCAACTTTATACAACAACTTTCCAATAAATTTTCCATTGAGAAAAATTCTAATTCACACATTGATACATTTTAAAACAAAAAATGCATTTTGCAAATTCAAAAAAAAAAAAAAAAAAAAAAAAAAAAAAATTATGTTTGTTTTTACAATATAAAAGAATATTTTATTTGAAATTATGCTACAGCAAAAACATTTATTAGCAAAAGATTTTTTGGTTTTAAAATTTTCTTATAAAATTTACTTCTTACTTCTTCTTACTTCTCAGATCAAAGATTTACATCTGAGAATATATTTCTAACGTTGTGCATCATTTAAATGAGAAACAGTTTTACCAATCCCCAATCAACGAGAATATTTCGAGTAAGGTTGTAATTTCACTCGAAATTTCTAGTCAATTAATTTAATTTTATATATAATAAAATCCTTTTTTTACATAAAAAAAAAAACTTGTTTACCTTTCTTCTCAACAACTTGGAATTCAGCGTAGGTGGTAATAAGGATTTCCTGTTGTTTTTCTTAAAAAGAAAGTAACTCCAGCAAATTCTAATAAAACAATAGTAATTTTTTATTATTATATAATAAGTTTAACATGTTTCAACAAGTTTATGAAGTTGATCAGTAGGCAAAGCGCAAAGATGGTTCATAACCCAACTTGTCGAGGCTCGGGGAACAGGCAAAGTCAATCATTGCTGGTGGACCACACATGACTATTAGAATGTCTTTTTCTGGAGGTGGAAGATGTTCTTTAACCATTTCTGCACTTACAAAACCAGTGCTGTATTTCCAGTCTAAAAATAGAATTTTTTTAAATTTTAATGGTCGGTGTTAAAAGTGATTTTTTTTCTCTCTTGTTGTTACCTTTAAGAGGGGGTCTGTCAAGTGTATACCATAAATGGAATCTATCAGGATGTTTGGTTTGCAGTTCTTCAAGTTCAGGTCTCAATAGGATGTCCTGTTCTGTTTGGTTTGCAAATAGCAACCATATTTCACTTTTGTCATTTGTGTCCCATAGCATTTGTCGAATGAGTTGAAGCATTGGTGTGATACCTTTATTTGAAAAATTGGAAATAATAGTAAAAGTGTTGATGAATTAATAAAACTGAATACAGGTATTTTTGTGCAGGTTCCAGTCGAATTTAAAAAATATATAATTGCTTTTGTTGCCACTAGGGGTGAGTTCAATAACTCTAACCGGAATAACTATTGTTCATCATTGATCACTATTATATGAATTAAAAATTGGTAGAAATTAAATTAAATGCAACAAAATGAAATGAAAGAACTAAAATGATATAAAACTAATAAAATGTAATTAATAAAATTGAATATTTTTGTGCAGGTTCCAGTGGTTCCAAAAAAATATATAATTGCATTTGTTGCCACTAGGAGTGAGTTCAATAACTCTAACCGGAATAACTATTGTTTATCAGTGATCAATATTCAATTTTATTAATTTTATTTTATTAGTTTTATATCATTTTAGTTTTTTCATTTCATTTTATTGCATTTAATTTAATTTCTAACAAATTTTAATTCATAAAATGGTGATTAATGGTCACCATTTTATGAATTAAAATTTTAAAAGTTAAATTAAATACAACAAAATGAAATGAAAAAACTAAAATGTTATAAAACTAATAAAATAAATTTAAAAAAAAATGATTTTTTAAGAGTGATAGCGTCACGAAAAAAATATTTTTATTCTAATTTTGGTGAAAGTCAATTCTTCAGCAAAATTTAAAACATAAAATTTTAATATTTTTAAAATATCTTGTTTTTATTTGAACAGGCCTGAGATGTGATGACGAAATAGCAAAAGAGTGGGACTAATCCTGCGTTCCTCTAATTAACCAACGCCATCTGTTGTTAAACTTTTAAGTAGTTCGTCGATGTTATGACGTTACGACAGAGAACGAAGTCGAGACTTCCTTATCGAACCGAATGAACATTCTACATTTAACTTACAAATTTAAAAATTTTATGCAAACATTTTTTTTCATATAAAATAAAAAAAAAAAAAAAATCATGACACTATCACTTTACTAAGTATGGAAAATAATATTGTGGTTAACAGCAGGTGTTCGAATTTTTAGTAAATGTCATACTTATGTCTACTTTTATTTATTCTGATAAAAATTAGCTATTAAAACGTAAAAGTAATTTTTGAGTAAATTTGGCACATAATATTCACTTATCAAAGTTCCCGCTAAGATTTTACACTTACGTACAGATAACTAAAATCTTGTTATTTAATTAAAAAAAAAAAAAAAAAAATCTGAGCATGAGATGACGACATGAGATGATAACAGGAAATATAAAAATGCTAAGACAGAATTATGTAACACAATGTCACATTATATCTGACATTTTATGATCAAAAATGCCATATAAAATACTCTAAAAATCATGACCTTAATCTCAATTTTTAAATGAGAAATTTATTTTACAATTTCGACCAAATTTTCAGATAAATCCATAATAATAATTATAAAATTTATACCAATTAAATCCACATTCCAGTCATAACCACCTGCACATGTGTACTAATCTCAACAATACATGACACAGCAAAAAATATAATCTTTAACTCACCAGTTCCACCAGCAATCATTCCAATTTTCACAGCTTTATGAACATTTGCAGACGACTTCTTATCAGGTTTAATGCTAAATTCACCTTTAAAAAAAAAAAAATCGAAAAAAATCAGAAAAAAATAAAAAATAATTTTTTTTAAATCTCATACCAGCACCATTATAAACCAATCTTCCATTTGGTCCACGAACATCGATTGTATCACCCAGATTTAAACTATCGAGGTGTTGAGACATTTTCCCACCGTTTGGGAATTTTGGATGAATGTTTTTTGCATAGACTTTGATGACTAAATCGACGTAACCCTTATCTCTATCACTTGACACGGGTGTGTAAGGTCTTACAACTAATTCTCCATTCACTTTAGCGCTCAGATAAATATGTTGACCTGTTTAATAATTAAAAAAAAAAATATATGACGTCATTTATATCATATTTTATTAATTTATTTTAGTTATTTACCCACTGGTAAGCCTAAAATATGTTCGAGTGATGGCAGTGCAAAGCGAAATCGACGTGTATCGTGACTTATAATCTGAAAAAAAAATTAAAAAAAATTAAAAATTAAATTTTGTCAAAATTATATGTAAAATTTAAATTGAAATAAAAATTCACGTACTTCCTTATCGACGAGTTTTAATGCATATTTGACATTTGGATCTTGTAAAGTGATGTGTACGCCCTTGTTTTTGTTGAGGAAGATTTTAGCCATGACGGCCGTGACAACAACTACTGCTACGCCCACCAAGATAGGAATGATCTGCAAGAGTGGAATTTGTGGTTAATTTGAGGTAATATGTTCAAATTGGTTTTGAAATCGATTACAAATGTGTTGAGACAGACTTACTTCTGTTGGAGCCATGTTGTTGTTGTATAAAATTAAATGAAGATGAGCGCCTAGTGCGATTTGCTCGCGTTGACATAGAGGGAGCCACTTCTCGGTACATGAAATATTAATCGATCAAAAAGCAAAGTTTTTTTTAAATATTTATTTTGGTTATTAAGAAAAATATATAAAAATGTAATGATGCGAGTGAAAGTGATATTTTATTAAACTGACAGCATCTTGAGTTGTTTGTTTTTAATGTAATCTAATGAATAAACTGAGACTCT
>JAQFZP010001814.1:0-16810 GCA_034695745.1 Geophilus truncorum
ATTTTAACTTTAACCAACTTATCAATCCTAAACTTTGGCTTAAAAGAATTAAAGTGAAAGTTTGTAAACTTTTGAAATTTTTTTTTTCATTAAAAAACTGTCGGCGGAAATTAATATCGCCTTGTTGGCAATTTATTTAATTTTTATACTCTTTTTTGTAACTTTTGACTTTATTTAAAGGAGTGTGTAGAATTTTTGACGCCTCGCGTCTTCCTCCTTCACAATGGCTGCCTTATTAATCGAATCAATAGCGTCATGTATTATTCATGCATCAAGGGGAAGAGAAACGCTATCGTCGATGGAAACACTTCTCTTCCGTCTTTCAACCGGGACTACCTCAGTCTTTTTCTTCTTTTTTTTGAGCCTCTCTCAATTCCCTATCAATAAAAAAATCGGAAAAAAAATCAACCCGCAAGAAAAGGGTTGCACTAATAAATTTGTCAGTGACGACATTTGTGTCATCCATAACGACAAGTCTCTCATTTCATCCTTAGAAGTTCTTCCTTTGTGCCACCAGGGACGGATATTTCATTTTCTCCTGTCTCTTTCTTTCCTTATTCGAATAATTTCCAATTTAAGTTATGCATACCCGTCAAAAGGAGAAAGTTCGAAAGAAATTTCTAAAATAAGAAAATTCTTTTTAATATCATTTAAAATTCATATTGTGGATTATTGCAATAAATCTGCGCACAGAGCATGTAAAGAGCTTATACTTTAAGTATACTTAATGTGCTGCAACAACATAGCGGTGAGTGGAATGGCTTGAACTCTGATATTACATTTGCTGCAAAGTTTTATAAATGTCTAACCTGACAAGTGAATGAGTTTTACTTTAAAGTTGCATTTGCATCCAAGTGAATGGCAGATCAAGTATTACACAGTTGAAACACAAACATATCGAATAGGGTCAAGGAATTCCATTAGTGAAAAGCATAACTTTTAACGAAGCAACGTAATGTTGGCCACACTGTTTTTTAGTTCATTGTAAAAGTTAATGCTTAGGCGTATTTTGCGTGATGCAGACGCATAAAACTGCAACTGTGAACTAAACTTTTCGTTTATTGCAAATAGAGGTAAATTTTAAAATGTTTATATGGTTATGTGTTGAAATTTTATGAGCAGCATGAAAATGATTAAAAAAATAATGCACCAGTGTAAACATATGTTTCTAGAAATGGGTAAATTAGAAATGCAAAAAGAATTGTCTACACACGTCATCTTTTGTGTGCGTAGGCGGCGTTCTTTGTTCTGCATAGAGAAACGCGTGCAAATTTGTGTACTGCAGGTGGTGCGTTAACTCGTAAAAAAGATTACGCTCGAATGGAAACAATTTTTAAGAAATTTTTAATATCAAAGTACAGAAGTATGCGGCGTAGTATATAAGAATTAAATATGCAGATTAAATATATTTGCATTTTTGTGATTTTTTTCTGTACACAGGAAAGCAGCAAATATTGGCGAACGTTGAAAGAATGATTGAAAAATCGTAAAACTAGAATTTTGGATAAGCTACTTAACCTTTAGTAGAATGTTGTGTGCATAGAGACAGTGGAAAACAATGACCGACAGATGCTTTAAAATATAATTAACGCAGGAATCCATAAACGTGCAGTAAAATGCTCAGCAAATTGTCTCACTAATCACTTTTATAAGCCGTATGAAAACACTGTGCTCTAATCAGTATAAGATATTACGGTGCTTCTTGCAAGAACCATTTTTTACAAATTATATATTTTGTAACTTCATAACGTGAAATTAACACTGAAAAAAATAAATGGTTTTCGGTCGCAATGCGGTGTAAGCGAACCGTCTCAAAACACGGCCATTATGTCATTTATTTGATTAATTAATAGCTCAGTGGTTAATGGAAAAATGTCTCGAGACAATGTTGGCACAGGTTAATGTTTTCTTATATTTAATTCATTTCATTATTTGAGTGAGATGTGAGATGGAAAAAAGTGATTTCGACTTAGCGCTTTCTTAAAACAGTTTGGTTTGCGTTTTCGCATCAGATAAAATCGTCACGAATGTTGACGTAATACTGTACATTTTACATTGAAAACTTGGGTCGGGATGTCACCAATGTTAGAACAAAGATTTACTCATTTGCGCGTTTCATGGGGATTCTAAACTCGCACGTCGTTCAAAGATCGAAACAAATTAGTTCTGGTCTATTGATTGCGAACTAATAAACTTCCTCTCATAGCCTTAGGGAATAAACTGAAGAATTGATAGAAATTGTCTGATTTTTTTTTATCTTTTCTTGAGGAACAGATGTAATCAAAACGCAGGTAAATTTAAATTGTATGAAATTTAAGAATTTAGATGTCACTTAATTTACGTTATATTGTATGGCGAGATGGGGAAAATGAGCTTTAATGAGTTCTTTTCAGGTTCGGTTTCAAAAATTTAGTTGTTGCAGACGATAGGTAAATTTAAAAAAATGTTAATCTGAAGCATAAAGTTTCAACTTTCGTAATTACAGCTTCTTACAAATTTGTCAGGGAGGGTTTAATTAAAACGATTTTTCTAGAAATCTTTAACTCCTTTATTATTAAACGGCTTTGCTAAAGAACAAAACTAACTTCAAAAACACGAGTGTATAAATTAGCAAGGAAAACATCTAAACATGTTTTGTTAACCGATGTAAGATAAATTTACCAATTTGTGTTTTTCAAAAGAGCTTTAGGTAAAGTATAAAGAACT
The DNA here is from genome assembly GCA_034695745.1 of Geophilus truncorum. Classification (NCBI taxonomy): domain Eukaryota; kingdom Metazoa; phylum Arthropoda; class Chilopoda; order Geophilomorpha; family Geophilidae; genus Geophilus; species Geophilus truncorum. Next base: position 2,707 of record JAQFZP010001814.1, read on the forward strand.
CTGGGCATTGAATGGAGTTTTGGCAAATGCAGTTTTATGAGTTTTAAGATGTTGCTTTGTCGTTTTGTACAAAAGTACATATTATTGAGTTGGAAACAGAAAAGCTTACTTGTTAGATTATCGGAAATTAAATCTCATTCCGAGTTCTTGACAATCGATGATTGTCAAGAAAGAAATTAATTATGAAAGAAACCAACCATGGATTTTTCTAATGTAAAAGCTAAAGCCTGGAATGTCGTCGACACACGAACTTTTGCTTTAAAAGCGAAGTGGTCAAGAATCAAGATGTATGGTAAGTGTTTTCCATTTGCGCATAACATTTGTTCTTTTTTGTTCCGGTATATAATAGAATTACGAAATGTACATTTGTGAAACGATTGGTGTAAAGTGAGGAATGCGTGAATGTTGAAACAAATAAACAATTCGAATGAATGTATCGATCGAAAAAAAGAATATAAATGTATACTCAAATACTGTAAAATTTAAAAAATAACATTTTACGAATAATAAGTTATTCTACTTAACATAATGTTGACATTATGTTAATCATTCGTCATTAGCAAAGCAACAAGCAAGAAAATAATAACTGCATGAATTTAAGTTGATTTTTTAAATTTACTTTTTTTTTTTTTTTAAATATAAAAAGTCGTGATGCATTCGTGCACAAACGATTTTTTCACATTTAATGTGAGTTACGGAAATTGACGTCAGAGTTCCTCAATTTTCCTGGCGCACCGATTTACTTTCTCTTTCATTTCTTACGACGTAGATCATGCTAAATCCTACATCCAACGAGATTGGTTGCCGCAGTGTGAATATGTATGAATCAAATACCACTTTTTGGCAAAAACAATAACATCAAAGGGGCACAAACGTAATAAGAATTTCAATTTGAAATGCATTTATTTCGACTTTCAAACCAAAGACTATTGTCGTAGCATACAAACATCTAAAAAAAACCGACAGCGTACGTTTTATTAAATTACGAATTCTTAAATGCGTCGCAGACGAAAAATCTACACAGGGAGGGTAAAATGAGAGTTCATCTTTAGTCAGAAAATGCAGAAATTTAAATTTATTACTAGTTTCAGAAAATGCTAATGCATAGTTCAAGCTGGTTCAACACTGTTGACTTCAATCTAAATTCAAAACTGCAGTACAAGTAAATGTACAGTAGTTGCCAAAACATCAAAAAAGAGTGTAACAAATATGAGAATTCTAATTCGGCTTTACTGCCCGTCATTTCTCGTCAACAAATGTTGATCACAACATCGTCTGGAAACAGACTCTGAGTAACGACTTTGCTGGAAAAATGGCAGATGCACCATTGCAATTAGTCTGTTTGTTTTCATATCTGCAATTTCAAGCCTCGAATGCATTTAATATCAACAAATCAAATCAATTTATGGCGTTTCCTGCTCTTGTATTCCAAACTTAGTGTTATCTCTTTTCTCTCTTGGTATTTTTGCCTTTTGACACTCGCCTTCGCCAGAACTGCTTATCAGATGTAGGAAATCTGGCTTTAGTGAAAAGTTTCTGGGTGCCAAGTGAAAAAGTTATTCATAAAACATAGTGAATAGTAAATTTCACACACACGTGCACAGGTATACAACTCTACAAATCGTATATATTTGAAGGGAATATGCTTTGCGCACAGTTATAAAGCGATTTCCTGTGTACTTCAAATGGAGCGACTGCGCGTGCTGACTTTAAATAATAAAAAGAAAATTCAACGAAATTCAATCGAGCTCCTTTTTAGCATTGTAAAGCATTAGTAAACAACTTTACTAGCAGACCGGCTGAAAGAACAGCTTTAAACTGAATCGGACTCGAGTTGGTAAATCACTTTATAGCATGATAATTAACTTTGTTAAAAGCGTGTAATTTTTAACTGAGTTATGGCTGAAGGAAACAGAATGAAATAAATTACGTAAGACTTCTAACTATAATTTTATTTCATTTTTTTGAGTTTATAGTGTGAATAATTACCATAGTGCAATGTTTTCCCGTTTCGCTAATAAATTGAGGCTATTTTTGATAGAGACCATCATAATGATGATCATCTAGGCTTTCTAACTTAATCTTATTTTGAAAAAAGAAATTACTAACCCTCTAAACTGCCACTCGGTCAGCAATTTCCGTATCCTTTTAAGAGTAATTTTTCAAAGTAAAGTTGACTGACCTAATAAATTCCATCAGCTGCATCAACTAATTTTTTCAGTCGTATCTTATTTACGGTAGTCTTAATATCACTCATAAAAATGCACTTTCTTATTGTGAATATTGAAAAAGTGATTTATGGGGCTTTTTTTCTGATTAACTTGCAAGTTAAAGCTTTAACTGCTTTTAAAGGTGAAATAAATGAAGACGTCTAGACTACACAAAGGATTTAAAGAGGGCAAAAAGCAGTGGTCAGAAGACTAAGTTGTAATTAAAAGCTCGCTCCAGACATAACAAAGTCTAATGGTGTCTGAAAATGTCAAAGGAGAACATGATAAGATGATTCTTATCAGTGTTTTCCAACTGTTTTTAGTTTTTATTTAATGTAAACTACATACATTAATTGAAATTTAAATTTAAGTAAACTTATACCCACGAGGATTGATTTTTCCAGAATTCTTTCTTGGGAAGTGACCACCTGCGCATTTTCATTTCCAACCAAATAAGGCTAACAGTAAGAACAAAGTTAAAACAACACGTACTCGAAAGATAAAAACGTTGCCGTTACTGATACTGAATTTTAACTAATCAATTTAAGTACACCTACAGAATGTTTCAATAACTCAATTTAACTTAACGAATCTATCAGTTATTATAAATTAAGACTTTGATAATGAAGCTTTTACAATCTTTTAATTTGGCTACAGAAAGTTCAGTCATCAAATATTGCAAACATGAACTAATTAAACTAACAGTTTGTAAACACTATCAGTAAATCTTACTTAATGCATACAGGCTTTGTCAATATGACCGAAGCTGCAGCCGGTTTAATTTGAAGTCAATTGCACCAACACCTTTAGGAATACAGTACACTCTAATATGGCGAATGACACAATGGCAGCAAAATTCAAAGCAACATAATTCCCTTAAGCCCAAACAAAAAAAAAATTTTCTCACTGAATGGCAGTTGAATGCAAAGATAGAAGTTGCTCGTAATTGTAGAATTAAGTGCATTGATTACTTTCCTAATTGAGTGTCCTCTAGTGAAGAATCCCAATCTCCCATCCGGAAATGAAGTGGCAGTGGGGAGGGATTTTATCCTGTGTGACCTTCTCATTACAATCACGTCCTCTTGTCACCAACTTTTATTTTTTTTTAACTCTCCCCACCTCTCGCCCTTTTGTATTTCAATTTAATTAGTGCCTAAAATGGAAAAGTTGACAACGGTTTTAAGTGAATCCGATACCGCCAGGCTCTGATGAGGATGGTTTTCAACATGAAAATGGATATTTTTAGCCAAAGCTGAAATCCCTTTCAACGCTTGACTAAGACGAGATAACGAGAAAGGCGGATCGTCTTTCCTTTCCCTTTTATTCCTCGAGTGTCTGTAGCCACACTTTCACCTCCCTTTGCAAACGAGTCGCCTGCATTTTTCGACCACGCCTATTCGTCACTGTCCCGTTGAGGTCGCGTTCAAGGGTCGCCAAGCGCCTCTCAGGCGTTCATGCAACAACACAGTTCGCGCAATGACGATTTATGGATCTTCTTTCAAATTCTTTTCGGCTTTTCTTCTTTTCAGTACGTGGTTTTATTAGAAATTTTACGAAAATATTTTTTTCGTGTTTAACCGAATGAAAAAATTCTAAATTATCGAATTGAAAAATATTACATGAGATTTTGCAATTTTTTGATATACCGGTACTTATTGTTATCAAAAAATTCCAATCTAAAATCGCGGACACTGCAAAAAAAATGTTTTAGATTTCTATTAAATTAATATTGTCCCAAAATCGATTTTTGTTGAGAAAAAAATATTGGGTACCAGTAGTAATAGGGATAGAACAACAACATAATAATATTATTCTTTTTTTTATTTGGTGAGGTTAGAGTGTGAGGCTGGGGTAAAAAGAAAAGATGCCGAAAGAAAGAAAAAAAAAAAAAAAAACAAAGAGAAGAAAAGAAACTGACGATGCATTTAGCAAATTGGTGAAATTAAAGGGAAAAAATTAAGAAGTAGAGCCTAGTTTAAAAATGGTTTGCGTTGAGAAGGGGCTTCAACGTCCTGTTTCCTTTTTTTCTCTCTTTCAACTTAATTAAATTGCGCCCAGAGCGAGGAACTGTTATTTATTGATCCAGAGTGCAATCGGTTGGGATCGATTGGTTTGATTGAACTTCTTTTAGCATTTTTTTGAAAAATCCACTCCATCATGTTTAAAATAGCGATACTTTTTCCTCTTAAAATTAAATTAAAAAAATTTCGAAATGAAAAAAGAAAAAAAATTGTGATGAGTTTTTACATTACATTACTGCAATCCGTTATAACATCAATCTCTAGCGAGTTAATATTGTCCGGTAATAAAGGGAGGCTTAAACCGTCGGGGAATGAAAAAGCGAAAGAAGTAAAAACTCAACCGGAAGTAGAATTTGCTGCCTGGCATTGATCCATTCAGTTATCGATCGTCATGTTTTTCTTTGCCTCTCATCTTACCGTACCTCATTGATTGGAGGATCGGAAAAAAAGACTAGAATTTAGCAATGAAATCATGCAAAGCGGAAATAATAAAACTGCCATACATTTCTCAGTTGATTTTTTCAGAACTCACTTATTTACGAGGGAATCACCCGTTCGAAATGACAACTTAGCACATCAATGCGAATTATGGGACATGGAAAGAGGCCATAATATTAATGGACCTACTGTAACATAAAAATCCAAGACTCGTTGCCTTTATATTTTTAAACCCGAATGGTTTAATATTCAAAATTTTCACTACCGTATTTTTAATGTATAATTTTTTTTATGTTATGTGTGTCCTTAAAGGAAAAAAGTGATTAACTTGGATTGATGAAATGAGGGATGTCACATGTGATTTGTTTCCCAGACAAGGAACATTAACGTTCGCCCACTTCTTTACCGGTATCTCAAGTTCCTGCGCTTTTAACCAGATCCAACATCCCTCTTTCTTATTTTTGTTTTTTTATCGCTTTTCCGAAGCTTAGTTGTCGACAGAGAACTAAATCTACTTAATCGCGAGCATCCTCTAGAATTTCTTTTACCCGCGAGTTTAACTTACTTACTGTCCCATATGTTTATTTTGATTCTCGTGTTGGAATGCCAAATTGGTATCACTAAATGTACGGTTAAATAAACAGTGGTATTTGAGATTCATTCCCTGCCGCGTGGGTGAGTTGGAAATGCAACGATTTCGAATAGGTTTCATCTCTTAAATTTTAATGTATTTTTCTTTGTGCATTGCATTTCATTTGCATTTGCGGCATTTGCATTTGTTGAAAACACAAGCCGCGCTACTGCCAATAAGGAAGGATCGATTGTATTTTCTCTCCCAAACCCATCCATTTATAGATTATCAAAATTGGTGCATGGAATGCAAAGTCCAAAAAATAAATTGGAAATATAAAGCTACTCGCACGGTTGTTTGAAAAGTATCAATGTAACTTCAGTGGATAATACAAACAAATAGATTTATTTCACTACAACAAAATTAATTATTTTTTAGTGATTAATTTTTATTTATACTTATTATTACTTACAGCACTAAATTAGCTGCTTAATTGCTTTTTAGCAAACGTGAAAACAAATAATACTGCAGATAAGATTTCCTTTTCTTCAGGTTCACGCAAAAAAATGTTTGGAAAACAACAATAGACTAAATTGAAGCGTTCTATAATTTCCTAATTGGAAATTTTCCCCTATCTCGTCTAGTCAGAAAGTTACAACACGAGAAGCCTTGAAGGAAGTAAATGTCAAAGGTCATTTGCTACATCGCGATCCTCCTGCTATTCACAACAATTTTTCAGAGAAAAGCCAAGATGTCAAATTACAGTCCAACATTGAAACAACATTTTACACATTACAATTTCCATTATATGTTTCTCCAACAGTTGACAAACATTGTACCAATAATAACTTTCATCATCCTCGAGATCACAATCAAAATCCCCTGTTACATTTTACGGTATCTATCAATTTTTTAAAGTTTTTGCAAAGACCTGAATGTGGTGAAAACGTCACACACTGAATTGGATCATCAATTGCCATGACAGAAGAAGAGATTGGCTCCTCCTTCTTCACCTCGGTAGCCGTACCCCGTGGTTTATTTGCTCCGAATCCAACAAATTGGCGGCTTGCCCTCGACAAACCCCTGCCACGAGGGGAAATGAGCAAAAAATAAGAAAAGGAAAATGACTGCGAGCGATGCCTATTTCAGAGTTGGTAGCAAACTTAAAAAGACACCGTGATTTATGACGTGGGTGGACCCTGGGAATCCAGAAAAGTTGTGTATAACATGTATTTAAAAGGTGTTGGCGGCTTCTTAGTGGGGTGTGACGTCATATTGGAGCTCCATTGATTTCTCTCGAACTCGCTCCGTGTGGAGTTGAAGAAGAAACGACAAAAAAAAATTGGAAAAAAAAAAGTTGAAATCAGTGTTCTCCTATCTGGGCCTCCGACATGATGTCGACTTGAGGGTTTTTGAAAGGAAAAATGTTCGGAGAAGAAAAAACATGATAAAAGTTGATTTTTTTTTTCTTTCTTTTAAAAAAAGTTTGTAAATTTTATTTAACATTTTTTTTATATTTATGTTTTTAAAAAATGTATGTGGGAAATTTAAAGTGTCATCAATTGTCAAATGAGGCGTCCACGTGTCGCTTAAAGAAGTAGTGAGCGAACTAATTGGCCCAAGTTTTTCGTGGACACAATTAAGTGCAGGAAGGTGTACTGGGCACTTGTGATGGGAGAGTAAGAAAGGCGTGTAGGGACGCCTGTGTTGGATCGATGGGGTTTTCTTGTTGAAAGAAAGATTTCTAGGAATCCCCAAGTGGGCAGCAGGTGGCTTCGTTGGTAAACAAGACGGCCAACTTTTTTGTTTTTTCTTTTTCTTTTTTTTTTAAAGCAATCAATTATTGTATGAGTGGGGGACCTTTTATCTTCCAATATTTCCGTCCCACATGAATTTTTATTGTGCATTTCTAGATGTCAATTCAGTTCAGATGTAAGGTTCTACATCAAAGGAGCTAAAAATGGCATGTCACGTGACGTTGGATGAGTTCATGTACCTCAAATCACAGTAGGGTGACATGGTTTTCACCTGAGCTACACAGGGGGCGCTTATTTTTTATTTCTCTTAATTTTATCTTTATGAAGTTTCTTCGCACTTGATTAGACAGAGGGAGACACAGCATTAAAAAACCTGATAAAAACGAGTACGGTATAAAAACGAGAAAATGAATAATCAATGTCACGTGTAACGAGAATACTGGCCATCTACTGGAGATGAACGTTGATGAGACGCTAAGATGGAAAGAGGGGGTCATTTTCTGAGCCATTGATGTCCATTTCCATCATTCTTATCAGAAACCCTAGTCTGTTTCGTTTATTTTTTACTTGCGTGTGACATGTGAAGTCGTGGTAAATGTCAAATGTAATGTTGTTTACAAAATGACAGGTTATAATTTCCAATTTCTATTTTTCCGCCCTTTTTTATTCTCACATGTCCGTTCTGTGGGGTCACTACTCCCCTATTATCGGAAAATTGAATTAATAATTCAATTTATAATTAAATGTTTATACTGGTCGATGCAAAACAATGGCAATAAAAATAAACCCAGCTCGTGATTTGCACGGGTGGATTTTAGAAATAGGTTTGTTTTCATTAGGCTGTAAAAGTTTCTAGTGGGGGTTGTTAAATCGTTCAAATCTGGTTTAAAAAAAAGGTGTTTTCGTTCGTTGTTATGCCGCTGTGTAATTGTCACACCCGCTTGTAGAGCACCGTGTTTGGATTTTAACGAGTTAGATTTGAGATTAAATTATGGAAGGATGCTAAGCTGTCAGATAATTACATTAGTTTGGCGGTTTATGCAGGTTACAAACGGATTAGACGCTTTGTAAAGTTTAAACAAAAATAGAATCATTTTTTAAATTCTTTGCTTGAACTTTTAAACTTAGTTGAAATGAAAAGTTGGAGTAGGGTAATGGAAAACGATGATCAAAAATTGTTGTTTTTTTTTGTGTGTTTTTTTTTAAGTATAAGAGAGGAAGATGAAAATTGTTCACGTCTTTAGAGAGGAAAGATGGTTTAGTCTTAACTGCCACTTTCGCATGTTTACATGATACTGCAAAGTGGGATTTTGCATGTCACTGTTTTTTCTTTCTTTTCCCCTCCTTTCTCCTTTATAATCTATCTTTAAACTGCTGCAGAAAACACTTCCCAAACCGTGTTTAATATCTTCTAATGACGTCGTTAAAAAAGCGAAATTTTAATATATTTTTGCCTTTGAGTTGCCCATTTGTGTATCGATTCTCTCCGCACATAGTTTTTAAATTATCAATAAAAAACTTTTTTTCCTTGTTTACTCGTGCATAAAAGAAGGAAAAACCTGCACCGAGAAGCTAAAAGCATTTGATATCAATAACAGCACTACTTCAATATCCACTGACCCACAGCTTCGAAGGTTGGACAAAAATCTTTAATCTCTTGACCACGCTGACGTCATGAGAATTTATTTCATCTGCTGAAGCACTTCTCTGTAGGGAGGTAATGCAATCACCAAAATACCAAGTAAAGCGGTATAAAACGTCGTAAAGCTTTCAATTTCGAAATTGAATCAGAGGTTGCCAATTATTTAATTACAAAACCCTAAAAATAATTCAAAGTTTCTAAAATTAAAGAATAAAATACGACTCAGCATCTTTACTTCCGCGACATGATTGACATTTACACTCGCATGATCAAGATTTACGACACTGTAAAATAAAAATAATAACAAGATGCACGTGACAACCGGAAGCGGAAACATCAAAGAAATATACACTGTGAGAAGAATCTAGTGGAACGTGATCTTTCTACAATTTCACGGGTGCATCTGTCAACCTCAACCCTTTACCTTTAGGATAAAAAGTTGGCAGTCGGTTTCCTCTGCAAAGACAAACTCGCTGCTCCACTTCTCTTCTCTTCTCTGTTCTCTCTCTCTTTCTCTTTCTTTCCTCCAGCATCGAGGGATTCATGAGATGTGCGAGGGCGAGAGGGCGTATCTTTTTGGGGTTAGCGAATGGCATGTTTTTTCTTCAGTTGGGGGACTCCACATCTGATAAAGTGACAGGAAGAATTGCTTGGGTGTCTGCCAGGTGGCGTGTCGTATTCGTTCGAGGAAAAGGGAACGGAGAAAGTAACGTTTTCTTACCCCCCTGTTCCGCGATTCGGTGGTCGGAGCAAAACGGTAAAAGTTTATCGGGACTCGCGGAGCGAAATTCCACCCTCGGGGAAAGGAAACGGCAAATTCATCAGCGAACATGCGCACTGATCTTTGGCCTTGCGAGCGAAACTTTTCGCCAAGGGATTCGGAAAATGGGCTTGATTGGGTGAGGCGGAATTTTAAAGACCTCCGGCACGTCACAGCTCTAGGAATTTTTTTTCTTTTTGACTTGTTCATTTGCAGGTGCTGATTGAAGAACTGCACCTTCCCCCTTCCCTCCCACATTATCCTGCAGTCTTTTAACGGGCTTCAGTCGTGACGGAGCACTGCAATGATTTTCGAATGTGGTGCTTCGGCTCGGGTGATTCGTCCTGGGAGACTCCAGGTCCAGTTTCGGCTTTGCTCCGCTTGTTTTAAGGTGGTACGGTTGAGGAAAGTCGGTGTAAAGAGAACGTGGATTAACAATTATCGAGAACTCGAGCGTTATCGAATAATTACCCCGAGGAAGAGGCTCAAGTGACGCGCTGTGCAGCTGAAATTATTTTTGTCTTTACGTTGTTAAACGACACTAGGGGGGAATGAGTCGTGAAAATGACACGCAGCTTTGGCAAATTGAAAATCTCCACTGCACAACTACATGGACTTTTCTATGATAATTGTATAGTTGTCATGGTAACATTACTTTTCAATTCTGTCCTTCCTTTTCAACTGTGTTACCGTAATGGATATTCACATTGTGTAGTAGGGGAATGAAAGAATAAATAAAATATATCCACTTTAACAACGAAAATCACTGTACATAACATAAAACAGTTATAAGGGTATTTTCAAAACTTTTAACAAGTGACGCAAAAAGATGTATTGTATGTGGGGCATATTTAAATGATGAAAAAAGTTTTATTCTCATTGGAACAACAGATCTCATGTCTGAATGGGAGTAATTCTAAACGAAGGCTGACGAATGTCTTGTTTTTGTGAATTAAAAATGCATTGAGAGAAAACAACTCTTGTTTATGAATAGAATTGCAAATGAAGGTGATCAAGGCCACCGCCTTATTTCAATATTCAGCTTATGTTTACCAATATTTTACCCATTTAGCAACAACGACAGCACAAACTAAAATTATTTTTTTTGGAATTTTGTTTATATCTTTCAAACCCACCGGCAACGCTGTGTTTAATTTATACAGTATCGTTATTATTTAGACTACACCGTAATAACAAAAATTGTAATTCTTTGCATAATACTTGTATCTTTTGTTTATTTCACTTCAATTTGGAGTCAGAATGTTTGAAAATTGAGTAATAATTTTCTTTCTTCCAACACGATCAAAGTGCAGAAGGGATAAAATAGAAAGAAAATTTTGAGGAAATATTTATAATAAAGTGATTCGTTTCATTTCCATTCGGAGCACTCTCATCGTTTTGCGATTTCCTTCGATACACAAAGGGGTGCTTTTAAATGTGCAGCTTCACTGCACGGTATGGATGATTTGCGTGGGTTACAAGGGTTCGTCTTTTTCTCATCACGGAAATCCCTTAGCGTTTCATTCTTGAAATTGATTAAGTTAATGCTTAGGGATGGCGCAATGTGGCATTTTCCTTATCGCCTGTATAATAAGATTGCTTTCTTTTACACCGTTCATCTTGTACTAAATTTTTTTAACCCTAAAATGAGTCTTAAAACTATTTTTTTTTTAAATTGCATTGAATTGCGTTTTTATAAAGTATGTTTTTTTCTGTACAGAAATATTTGTCGAATCAGATCATTTTTAGGGCTTTACGACTGTACGTTATGTAAACTTTCCAGTGACCTTTAATTTAATTAAATGCGAGATTAAACAAAAATAAATTAAATTTTGTCGTACTTTTGAGAAAAAAAACGTAAGGTTAAAAGAAACACCTCAAGCGTCAGCTGCGTTTGCGTCATTGTGAAAAAAGCTGATGATGGAAGGGGTATTGTGACATTTTCTCTCTCACTCTCTCCTCTCGGTGTTTGCTCTTATCTCCACCACCACAAACATCATCCTGAAATTTTCTAAGTCCTGTTTTTGTTACGTAATTAAAACAATATTAACTCGTGTTTAGCCTCGTAAATTTCTTTTAATGGCCCTTAGGAACTTTTAAAACGCGCTTTAAATTTATTTTTATTTTTTATCCTTAACATTTATCTTTCCAAAATGGCGCATTTATTTACTAATTTATTTTTGCACAATGTTAGAAGCGTAGTAAAATTTAAATGAAATCGTTAATTCCAATTTAGGCGGATCGGAAAAAGGGGAAATTTTAATGGCGTGAACGTAAATAATGGAGCGCAAATTCAGAGCGAAGTGAAATTTTCGAGCTAAAAACAGCAAGAAGCAATTTCTTCAACTTCACCGCAAGGCACCGAAGCGTAAACGGTCGGGGCGTCCAATCCTTTAGTGCCTCAAAGTTGCTTACCATGAATTTCATGAGAAAACGGAGGAGGATCGGCAACAGAAGTGACATTGAATGATGACTTCAACTCGCTTTTCCAACAAACAAACAACATCTGAAAACTCTTGGGAGAGGGGAAGAAGACGAGAATGTAGATCAAGACCCGAGACACTCAAGGTATATGTGCAAGAGCGTTTGTGCTTGCCTTTACACTGTATGAAGATCTATAAATAGTGACTGCGATGTTAGCCACTTGCACGCCCGACTTGTTTTGATCACTTCTGATCGCTTTAGTCAGCACATTATGTTTTTAGAGGAAGGAAGCGGCAAAATAAAAAGATAAATATATATTTTTTTAACTTTTAAAAAAATACACGACGCCACATTTTCCTCGAATAATCCCACAGGAAATTGTACAAATATTTTTCCAATAAAAGATATGACAATTATCAGAAGCATCAGTTACTGTAATTTAAGAAAAAAAATATCAGAAATAAAAGTATTAGATTTAATTTAGTAAATACGGGGTATGTTTGCCATAATCAAAAACGATTGTTAGAAATGTCACCAGATGTCCATCTTAATTGTGATGACGATGGACAAAAGCCAGAAGCTGAGAAAATTGAAACTGATTCTACTGGTACCCGTTGAAAATGATACCGTATACATTTAATTCAGTTGCATCGAATAGCTAATAGCCTTCAATTTACTGCTTTGCAAACAACTCTACAGGTGCTGTCAACTGTCACGTGCCGCGGTTTTTAACAGTCATCATTGCATTACGTGAGAAATTTTTTTCTCATCGTGGCTTATTAATTTAAACCAATAATAATAATAATAATGATGATGATGATGATGATGATGATGTGGAAGGAGTGCCGTGATGCTGTGATTAGGTGATTTTAATGATCACCGCGATGTCAAAGTGCGTGCATGAGTTGTTCTCTGAATTAGAATTCTTTTAACCTCTTACCTGAGAAGTAGTTGAATGTTTGTACGGTGTTATCCACAAAACGGGGGCTTCCACGGCCAAAGCGGACACACGACGGGAGCCACGAGGAAAGGCGGCCGCACGTTTTGACCACATCGCTCGATTCCCTGTCTTAGGCGACACTCTCACCCGGCAGAGCGCGTGCGCTTACCGGTTTAGTCTGACGTCAATGTATGCCAACATTCGATAAAAGAGGGTGGGAATAACGCGGGATGGCGCCGCATTCGCTTGATGCTCAGATCACGTTTAATTGACAGAGTGAAAGATTTTTTTTTTTCAGTCTTTATGTCGCGGTGTAAGATGATGCGGCTGAGAAAATGTTTATTTTTTAGTTTGAGATATTGACGCACTTTTTTTTTTTTGAACATTTGTATATATTTTTTCAATCGAGAGAATTACTTCTCACCCGTTCTTGACCCCGTATTAACGGAATCCAATATTAAGTTAATTGTGTTGCTTCCTATCACGTGTAGCCGTTGTGTGTAGTCGAGCTGACGTTCCACTGGAGCGCAATGGAGTTAGCAGCAAGGGAAGTGAGTTTGGTAGTTGAAAATCGCATTATTTGACTTACATGTCTCTGATGGGAAGAAAAAAATTGCTCAGGAAGCATCACCTGAAGAAGAAGTCGTGATTGATTCGTTCTATTCGGCTTTAGGCCAATTGAAATAGAAACGCTTTGATGAAGAAAAAGCGCAGCAGCTAAAAATGTATTTTTTGAAAAGTTTTTTTTTTTCATAAGGGCACGTAGTCGCAGTATAAATTTGAAAATTTAATTTAATTGTGACTGCTGATATCCCAATGTTAGGATGGAGTATATCTTTTGATTGGTATTTGTGAAATGTAAGAAAACATTGAATTTAAGTTTTTGCTTTTGAAGTTATGGGATTGGTTGATCATGCCATCTAGTGGGATGGAAGGAAATTGAATTTAAGCTGCAATGCTGGGAAAATATGACAATGGTCACATGTCAGATGCTTTGTTTCATTTTTTATAGGTGAAATTAAATTTGGAGCAACATGCTGCGCAATGACTTTTTTGTTTTATTGTATTTCTTAATTTGATATTGTGATTGAAAAATAAGTACCGAAAGCAAAAACACATGCTACGTCAATTATCAATTACTGTACGTGCTTTAAATCAAAACTAATGCGATTTCTCGCCATTTTGCTTAGTTAATTACGCCAACATGTTCAAATATCGTTGCATTCAAAGTAACATCTACGAAGCATGTTTTGGTGATGCACATATGTATTGGTCAATGCAAATCTATAAATCTGTGATGTGAGTTCGGGCTTTGCTGCATTGCACTTCAGCCTTACACTT